>CM076085.1:43067500-43132500 GCA_038088235.1 Zacco platypus | reverse complement strand
AGGTATATATGACTCATTGTTACATCTGTCAGCTGTAGTAGCCTTAAGTAACAGCAGATGGCAGCCTCGTTCCTCATTGTTTCCTCACTCTGTTATTCCCGGACTTCATTTCCCAGTAACCTCTGCTCATTATTAGTTACCGTGTTTCAGCCGTCTTGTTTCTCATTTATTTCCCTGTCTATTTAAATGCCTTTTGCCACGTACTCAGTATGAAGTCTTGTTCGTTTGGTTTGCATGACTTGCGCAGTCTCTTTGTTCCTGTTTATCTTTGTGGATGCTTTGTGTTTTGACCTTGGATTTTTGGAGTATACCTATAATAAACTGCATTTGGATCCTCAGTCTCTGCTGAATGCTGTGTTTCCACCACCAAATCATTACGCTTGTCCATAGACTGCAATATAAACACTTTCAAGGTCCAGAAATGTACTAAAGACATCGTTAAAAAAGTCCACGTGACTGCAGTGGTTCAACCTTTACGTTATGAAGCGACAAGAATACTTTTTGTGTGCAAAAACAAAAATAACGAGTTAATTCAACAATCCCTGTCGTTATCCTTACACAGATGAAGCACAGTGAAGGCTTCCATGTTTACGTCCGAATGCTGGCTCAGTATTGGTCGAAGCTGATCACGTGATCAGCACGACGCATTCGTGTGACGCTGAAGCAGGAGCCGGTGAATAATGAGTCTGACGTCGAACCTGGAAGTGCTGGACGTAAACAATGACAGAGAAGAGAAGCCGTTGTTTTTGCGCACAAAAAGTATTCTCGTTGCTTCATAACATTAAGGTTGAACCACTGCAGTCACGTCGACTTTAGAACCTTTCTGGACCTCGAAAGTGTTGATTATATTGCTGTCTATGGACGAGTCACAAACCTCTCGGGTTTCATCAAAAATATCTTAATTAGTGTTCAGAAGATGCCAGAATTTAAATCATCTAAAACTAACCCTTTAGATGATTCATACAAAAGTGATCATGATTATCACAAAGTGGTTTCATTAAATGTAATCATTTTGTAATTCCCCAGCCCTTTATGGAAGGTGGTGCCATGAATACAGTGAGAATAATATAATACGTTTACTGTTATATCAATTATTTTTTTTGTTCAGCGACCACACCTTCTGTTCTTTCAAATTATCCACTATAGTTCATAACAATTTGGTGCGAATTTGAAAAACCTGTCCTGTCGTTTTAGTAATTGCCAACTGAAAATGCTTAGTCAACTCTTTATCGTTTTATGCTTCCAGCTTCACAATGAGTGTATCACCAGGGTTGGGGAGTAACGAAATACAAGTAACTTAGTTACGTATTTAAAATACAACATTTGAGTAACTGTGTTTCATTACAGGTACATTTTAAATGGGTGGTAATCAGATTACAGTTACATCTGAAAAGTGTTTTAGATTACCAAAGTGATTACTTTGAGTTTTAATGTCATTTAAACAGCAATTGGTGATTCTCTGACTCTGACCGTCTGAAAAAGAGGAGTTAAGTTTCATCAACATTTTAATACTTTTAAGAGGATCATAAAAATGTTGTTATTTTTATTTAGTTCTGTCCTGAACAAGACAAAATGACTGAATTTATATTAAAAAAATTGCCCAACTGTCAACTGAACTGTCCTGTCATGACCTGATGATCCACGACTGTTTTCATGTTTTGTGAGTCATTTTATAATTCACTCGTCACTGCAACTTTTTCTCACAATTTGTTCTTTTCCCCTCACAGTTTTGAGTTTGAATTTCACAATTCTGACTTCTTTTTCTCAGAATTGCGAGATTTAAACTCACAATTGCAAGTTATAAAGTCAGAATTGGGAGATATAAACTTGAAATACTGACTTTTTTTCTAGCAATTTTGAATTTAGTATGTGAGTTTATATCTCATAATTTTGACTTTTCTCAATATTGTGAGTTTATATCCCATAATTTTGACTTTTCTCAATATTGCGAGTTTATATCTCAATTTTGACTTTTCTCAATATTGCGAGTTTATATCCCATAATTTTGACTTTTCTCAATATTGTGAGTTTATATCCCATAATTTTGACTTTTCTCAATATTGCGAGTTTATATCCCATAATTTTGACTTTTCTCAATATTGCGAGTTTATATCCCATAATTTTGACTTTTCTCAATATTGCGAGTTTATATCCCATAATTCTGACTTTTCTCAATATTTTCAGTTTATATCTCATATTTTTGACTTTTCTCAATATTGTGAGTTTATATCTCAATTTTGACTTTTCTCAATATTGTGAGTTTATATCTCATAATTATGACTTTTCTCAATATTTTCAGTTTATATCCCATAATTTTGACTTTTCTCAATATTGTGAGTTTATATCTCATAATTATGACTTTTCTCAATATTTTCAGTTTATATCTCATATTTTTGACTTTTCTCAATATTGCGAGTTTATATCTCATAATTCTGACTTTATAACTCGCAATTGCAACTTTATATCACACAATTCTGAGGGAAAAAGTCAGAATTGTGAGATAAAAACTTGCAATTACCTTTTTTGTGTTTGTTCCACATTAATTAGTATTCTAAAGTATTTAGATTAAGTTACTAAACTTGAGTAAAGTAGCGAAATACGTTACAAATTACATTTTAAAGCATGTATTTTGTAATTTGTAGTGAAATACATTTTAAAAGTAACCCACCCAGCCCTGAATATCACAACAAGACCGTACGATCTGTGACTTCACACTCCATTCATTTCCTTTAGTCATGTTTCTGAAACAATTCTTGAATTGTGAAAGACTGGTAAAATGAACTTTGCTCAACCCAAACTAGAACCCATTTGGGTAACGCTTAACTTGAAGGGGTGTGCATAAGACTGACACGACACCTTCATAATCGTGACATGACGCATGTTGTCAATTATGTCATTTTTAATGCACAGATGACATTGAGATGTCTTTGTGATGGCAACTTGACATAAACCAATACATCATAACCTTGTCATAAACATAACAGATTAATTATAAAACTTAAGAAACTCTTTATGGGTTAACATTAAACTGTCATGTGGTTGGTTTTGACACTGACTGTCATAAGACCATTATAACGCCGTCGTGAGTATCTTTCTGACCACTTTGGTACAAATTGAATTTGTCATTAAAATGTCATTGTAAAAAGAACAGTGTTTTGTTTCTTGGATTTTAAAAAGTTATTATTTAAAAAAACACTGCCAATGAACAGGCAAAACTGTTGCATCTCTGACTCAGACATTTACTGTTACACAACAGAATGTTCCACAACATTAACGAGTTCTGGAAAACATTGGCATCCTCCATGTTACGTCACACACACTTGTTATTGATGGTGAAACCAATGTAAGGAGTTTGGTTAACTGCTTCAGCACTTTATAATATCACATTGCCTGTCATCAAATGATAGGATCATGTGATCCACTATACTGTGACCGCCTTATAGCAGACTTCAACTGATAAAAGTGCCAGTGTCAGCATTATGTAAGAGCTGCACAGGTAAACCTCACGCCCTTGGCCTCAAGAGGCGCACCAGCGACCGAGAGAGAGACTTATATACACTGATCAGGCATAACATTATGACCACCTTCCTAATATTGTGTCAAAACAGCCCTGACCCGTCAAGGCGTGGACTATTCTAGACCCTGAAGGTGTGCTGTGGGATATTGACACCAAGATGTTCGCAGCAGATCCTTTAAGTCCTGTAAGTTGTGAGGTGGATCCTCCATGGACTGGACTTGTTTGTTCAGCAAATCCCACAGACGCTCGACTGGATTGAGATCTGGGGAATTTGGAGGCCAAGTCAACACCTCGAACTCTCCTCAAACCATTCCTGAACCATTTTTACCGCTTCCATGAAAGGGTGAACATGGTCTGCATCAACGCTTAGGTAGGTGGTACGTGTCAAAGTAACATCCACATGGATGGCGGGACGCAAGGCTTCCCAGCAGAACATTTCCCAAAGCATCACACGGCTTGCCTTCTTCCCATAATGCATCCTGGTGCCATGTGTTCCCCAGCGACGCACACGTGATGTAAAAGAAATCTCATCAGTCCAGTCCAACTTCTTCCATCGCTCCATGGTCCAGTTCTGATGCTCTCGTCCCACTGTTGGCTCTTTCGGTGGTGGACAGGGGTCAGCATGGACACCCTGACTGGTCTCGTCTCTGGAGCTCCATACGCATCAAAACAGCTTTCTATCAGAACCAGCATTAACTTCTTGAGCAGTTTGAGCTCCAGGAGCTCCAGGAGCACACGGGCCAGCCATCAATGACCCTCTTCCACCGGTTCACCACCGTTCCTTGGACCACTTTTGATAGATACTGACCACTGCAGACCGGGAACACCCCACAAGAGCTGCAGTTTTGGAGATGTTCTGACCCGGTCGGCTAGTCATCACAATTCAGCCCTTGACAAACTCGCTCAAATCCTTACTCTTGCCCATTTTTCCTGCTTTAATCAACTTTGAGGACAAAATGTCCACTTGTTGTCTAATATATCCTATAACAGACGATGAAGAGATAATCAGTGTTATTCACTTCACCTGATTGTTGAGTGTATAGAATATACTTTTAAAAATAAAGGTTGTTTATTGGCACATGGTTTTATTGGCCACGAAGAACCTTTAACATCCATGGAAATTATTAATCTTAAAGTTTAACGTGTTACAGCAAGTACAAATGTTCATTCATTGAGGTTTTTTCAGCAATCATTTTATTCTGCAAGGACGGTAAAGACATTAATAATGTTACGAAAGATTTCTATTTACAATAACTGTTCTTCTTAGGAACTTTCATTTCATCAAAGAATCCTGAAATATAAATCTGTAACGGCTTCCACAAAAATATGAAAGCAGCACAACTGCGTTCAACAAAACAGCGAAAGGAATCATGTGACACTGAAGACTGGAATAATGATGCAGAAAAATATCAAATGAGGAAAAAAAAAATGCTTCTTAGGATGTTTCTTTGGGCCCTTCATGACATCAGAGGGAAAACCTTCATTTTGCAACCCAGAGTGAATATTGAAATCAGTGACAGATGTTCTTCAGACACAAAAAAGCCCTGTAATCCGATGAACATGACTGTTGAGTCAGCGAGATACTCCTCACATCCTGGGTGTAGCGACTGAATTCAACCCTCTTATTATATACACCACTGATACGTACAAGGACAAAGGTGAAGCGTCTAGACATTTTTCCATCCCCTGTATTTTTTATAAGGACTGCAATTTTTGGTCATCCTAAAGCCCAGCACCTCCAAACCATATCATTAATGCTTCGCAAATATAGGCAAAACTCTAATTATTGTATAGAAAGTCCCTTTTGGATTCGTCACGTTATGATATTGGATATCGGAATCTAGCTTACATTTTGGAGGACATGAGGATTGAATATAAAAAATGAGCTTCAGTTTAAAAAGTAGTTGGGTTTATGGTGGAATATCTTATGGAAGCCCGTTCCCGCCACTGTTGAGAAAAAAAATATATTCCGTAAGTCATAATAATGAGAAACTTTCTCATAATAATGACTTAGTATCTCATAATAATGAGAAACTTTTCTCATAATAATGACTTAGTATCTCCTAATAATGACTTAACATCTCATAATAATGACTTAACATCTCATAATAATGACTTAGCATCTTTAACTTAATCAAAAAAATTTTTTTTTATTTTTTTAGAAACTTTCTCATAATAATGACTTAGTATCTCATAATAATGACTTAGTATCTCATAATAATGACTTAGCATCTTTAACTTAATCAAAAAAATTTTTTTTTATTTTTTTAGAAACTTTCTCATAATAATGACTTAACATCTCATAATTATGACTTAGTATCTCATAATAATGACTTAGTATCTCATAATAATGAATTAACATCTTATAATAATGACTTAACATCTCATAATAATGACTTAGCATCTTTAACTTAATCAAAAAAAAAATTTTTTAGAAACTTTCTCATAATAATGACTTAGTATCTCATAATAATGACTTAGCATCTTTAACTTAATAAAAAATAAAAAATTAAAAATGTTTTTTTATTAAGTTAAAGATACTAAGTCATTATTATGAGATACTAAGTCATTATTATGAGATGTTAAGTCATTATTATGAGACAGTTTCTTAAAAAAAATAAAAACAATTTTTAAGTTAAAAATGCTAAGTCATTATTATGAGATGTTAAGTCATTATTATGAGATACTAAGTCATTATTATGAGATACTAAGTCATTATTATGAGATACTAAGTCATTATTATGAGAAAGTTTCTCATTATTATGACTTACGGAATTTTTTTTTTTCTCAACAGTGGCGGAAACGGGCTTCCATAATATCTTACAAAGCAAATGTGTTGTGCCTTAAATCTCTATGGAATTTAATTTGGAGAGATTATTTGTTTTAGATGATTATATTTGGTGTGTTTTAGATCATATTATTGTTGTTACGTGTGTATGTAGACCTGTGTAAGTTTTTCCACATTCGTCTCGCCTTCATTTTGAGGATCCTCGGGGTGGATCATGTGACTCGTGCGTGTTGCGTCACACTTTACGTCATACATATACTCCTGCGCCATGAGCAAGAATTCATAATCATTTCAGCAACGAGGACGGACTGAAGGTTACCTGCTTCAACAGTGCTTGAACGGCAACCGAACTTCTGTCTTTTCGCTTTTCCATCTGTCAACTTCTTTGATTCCAGTCATTTTGTTTTCGGTTGAAAATCGAACATTTGGTTTTAAGACGCTTTTGCTTTTAAAAACAAAAAATCAACGCGAACCAGATCATCTTTTTTGCGAATAACACCAATTAAAAGAAAAGGGTAAGTCTCATATCAGCATCTTCGCGTATTGAATTCAGATTGTTTATATTTATGTTCACGCGCTTGACATATCCATCGCTAGCGCGCGCGCGATACGCAAAGCCGCCATCTTTGTTTTGTTTAAATCGATTTAACGTCAATCGCACAGTGACAACAAGAATCGAATCAAATAAAACCGAAAACGGCCAAATTGTCGTTAATTTGATTTAAATGTTATTTTTGTAAAGGCCTCAGACTCCTCAAATGTCCGTATGTCTCCTAATGTATTCTTCTTTTTTGACCATTTTCGACCTTGTGTTAAGGATTTGCAGCATTTTAATTATAAAATTTAATAAAATAACGTTACGTTAAGCAATTTGTTTTGAAAAATGGTGACGCTGCTTGACGACCCCAAATTGTAAAAAGGCCTCGTAAATACTGACGGCGTCTGTGTATCTTTTACCACTAACTGTAATTTTACAGTTTTCGATAGTTATCTTTTGTTTTCACGTCTTAAATTTAATCTCATATGATGAACAATTTTTTTTTTGGAGAATGCAGGCACTGCTCTTATAATACAAGTCTATAAATACTATAGTAAAATACTTATTAATTAATTAATTTCTTGTAATTCTATAGTAGATGTGGTAATATAACAACTACAGTAACATAAACAATTTACTTATAGTATATTATCGTACAATACACTACAGTTTACCGTAGTAAAAAACTAATAAATAATGAAGTATACTTCGGTTATCAGTTTACTATAGTTATATGCTGTAGCATTCATTAACAAAGTGTTATAAATACTGTAATATATACTGTATATTACAATTTACTATAGTATAGTTCAACTGTAAACTACTATAGTATTTTTTTTATTATTATGTAACCTCCAAAACACTCTCAAAAAACTTTTTCAAGTCGTTCGACGGGTTTGGTGTAATGTTCCCCGGTCACAATCCTTTATTTAGTAAACAGATTTCGAGATCTAATGTTTTGTAGGATGAGGTGTTTCCCCGGGCCGAATTTCATGAGCTGATTTATGTCGCTTTTCGACAATGTCATAATTATAGTTGAGTTAATTATAGGTTCTGCTCATTGCCAAGATCTCTTGAGTAGGTGAGACCGAACCAACAGGCCAAACCTTAAGTAGAATTATCTAAGGAAATGAGTGCCATGCAATCATGTGCTTTTCCTCGTCACAAACAAATCCACCTGTCCTGAGGATGTAGTCACCTCCGTACAGCAACAAGGTGGCGTAAACACCTGCTGCCATGTCGGGAACAGACAATAGACACTATTATTAGTGGATCTGCGGTGAGCAACGGCGCGTGAAAATGCAGAAGCTGACGTTGGAGAGATTACAATGCGTTCATTATTTACAGGGATGTCAGGATTTCTTTATTGTATGCATTCAGAAGATCTAATCTGTGTGTCCTCTCACAGAAACATGAGCTCTCAGGTGAGACAGAACTTCGAGGAGGCCTGCGAAGCCGCCATCAACCGTCAGATCAACATGGAGCTGTACGCGTCCTACGTCTACCTTTCTATGGTGAGAGTCCTCGTGGTCTTTATAACATCCCATTCCCGTTTGGAGTAAAGTGTCTTGTTCTAGGTTATGACGGGAAGGGGCATCGAGTTCAGTTTAGATTAATGATTCATCCGCTATCTGTTCTGATCGTTTTATTTCTCTCTTGCAGTCGTTCTACTTCGACCGAGACGATCAGGCTCTGAACAACTTTGCGAAGTTTTTCCGCCATCAGTCCGAGGAAGAGCGCGAACATGCCGAGAAACTGATGAAGTTTCAGAACCAGAGGGGAGGGAGGATCTTTCTGCAGGACGTGAAGGTACGGTGTGTTGTTCACGTGATAGCGTTACAGTTTGGCGGGACAAGGCAAGGACGCAGAGATAGAGAGGAGAGGGTTGGGGTGCGGCTCTTATCTTTAACTGACACTGACAAACTTCAACTGACCGTACGCATGTTTATTGCGCTTCGCTTTGTCATAACGAGAGCTTAAAAAGCATAATAGCCAACCGCAAATGCTCTTTTAAGATCAGGCGCTGTGACGTTTATATTTGCATGAGTTGCAAAAGGGCAGGAGTGATTTGCCCGTTTCGTTGGTTATGGTTAGTTCACATGAAATGCTTTCGGGAAGTTGGCCTGACATCTGATTAGTTTCCATCTAATGATATCTTTTATTTGTAGGGTTGCAACAAACAATTCTTTTGATTAATCCGTTAACCTGTTGAGTTATTTCTTTGATTTAATCGGATTAAAAAAGGCTTAATCAAATGGAAAGATTAATAATAATTTAAATTAAAATGCATTATTTACAAAATTCACCTCCTGCCGAATATAATTAACCCTCATATGTCTGCGGTTTCCTGTTTACACTCTATATGATCCCAAAATTTAAAGAATGATTGTAAAAAAAAATTGCATTTTTAATAATACATATAATATATTATTTTTTTTGTTTACTTCTCATCTATACAGTAATGCTGTGTTTTTGGATATACAAAGTACTTTTGTACCTATTTACAACACAATTCCTCAACTATACCATTAGCTTTTTTTTGACAAATGAAAAATAAAAAACACATTTTTTTCGATTTTTCCATTCATTTCAATGTGGGGTCATATTGACCCCAAAGGTCATGAGTGTGACTTTTTTTTTTTTTACATACCTTTAGAACAACTGAATCAAGCCCAGCTTTTCTGTGCATGTATAGATAGATAATGTAGGAAAAGTCACAAAATTTCATTCCTCTAAGATGAAGGGAACCATATTTTTTTAACGAATGAAACGTCAATCGGGGTCATATAGACCCCGAGGACATAAGAGGGTTAAATAATTAAAATGCAATGAAAACAAATCTAGTGAATCTATGTGTGCAGTTAAACACGGGACTTTCTAACATATTAAAAAGTAAAGCTTCAAAAATGGTGTTATTTTTAAAAAATTCAAAATTGATATAATGTTTATTTTATAATCATGAATGTTTAAACAAGTTTCAGTTGTTAAATAACATTTTAAAGCGTTTAAATGACAACCAAATAGTTTTATGTATATGTAATGTAGTTGAACCACCTGACATGGAAAGTGTACCAACCTACCCGTGCCGGTATTTGAGAGAGATCTACAAACCTTTTCTCTCTCTCACAAAGATCTGTTAGATCATCACTGTCATTGCCTTGTCAAATCGTAATAAAAGATCTGTTTGCAGTCGTGCCGCCCTGACATTTGAGAACACAAATTGACAAATGTGTCTCAAATGGTGTCAAGACCTACAATAAATGCTTCAACACATCAAATTTTACCTAAAACTTATTCGAATGTCTTAAAGGACATTTTAGGCATTATATATTTGCATCTATCAAGTTCCAATAAACAAGAGATTCTCTTGGTTATGTAAAAAAATTAGCACTGTCAATTGATTTAAAAAAAAAAAAAAATTAAACACAATTAAAAACATTGACGTTTTTAATAATTTCATATTGTAATAATTTTAGTTACACTCCAAATTAATGTAAAAATGACTTAGAGACTGTATATTTTAAATATTTGTTTAATGGCATCTTTTTATGAATGAACTCCAGTATCGCTGATACTAAAACTGTTCCTGATGTCTCTATAATAACATTAATTATAGACATTCAACATTACATTACTAACAGCTATCAATTTCAACGTTTATTAGGCTTTAAAAAACATTTAAGTGAATCTTCACATAAACCCATTTTATTAAACGTCATTTTGGCCTGTCTAACAGGTAGAAAATATGCAGAAATTGAATAAAGTTATCAAACACATCATTTATAGATTAATCCTTATTAAAGCTAATCTTTCTTTGTTCTCCGAGTAACATTAATGACGGACGTCACAGCGACTGGTTTATTAGGCTGCTGTCACTTTAAGAGCCGCCGCTGCCGAACACCCTTCAAGTTCATTAAAGATGTTATTTAACTCATTTAAGACTGCTATTATGAGGATACTCGACAAAATGGGCATTTTGGCCTAATGCGTGTTATCGTTTGTTCAAGCGCGAAAGGACTCGATACTAGCGCGCGTCTTTCTGTGTACGCAAGTCTTGTGTGTGTCACATGACACGGCATTCGCAGACAGTGCGTTCTCGTTGTCTTATGGCGCTTGAATGGTTTAAAAGCATTAGTGTGAATAGAGCGGGATCATATAATGTAACACCAGACAAAATATAATGCCGTGTTAAATATTTAAAAAAAAGTATAAAAAATCAATACTGTAAATTTTTGACAGCGCTAAAATGCATTGCTTTCTTTCTGAATTAACATCTTTTGTTGTGATGCTCTTGCTGGGTTACCGCATTACCTGTACTGTAATATAAGATTTCGCTCATGCCACTTTTAACCTTTGTGTTTATGCATGACAGAAACCGGAAAAGGACGAGTGGGGAAGTGGCGTGGAAGCGCTGGAATCCGCCCTGCAGCTGGAGAAGAGCGTCAATCACTCCCTCCTGGAGCTGCACAAACTGGCCTCTCAGCACAGCGACCCTCACGTGAGTGTGAACCTCGCATTCCAGAGCAACTCCACGACTTCATTTACCAACCAAACTAATTCTAAACACACCGCTCTTGTTTCTTTCAGATGTGCGATTTCATTGAGACACACTACTTGGATGAGCAGGTGAAGTCCATCAAGGAACTGGGCGACTGGGTGACCAACCTGCGCCGCATGGGCGCCCCCCAGAACGGCATGGCCGAGTACATGTTCGACAAGCTCACGCTTGGCAAGGAAAGCAGCTAATTTGCTATGAGTGTTTATTGCCCTACATGCCATCAAACTTTATATTTTGCTGTTTGACTGACTGGTCAACCTGTGTGTGTGTGTCCAGTTATTTAAGCAGAAAAACCTCTTGGCTTGTTTTGCTCTATAATGCTTTGCTGTTTAAAGTCGCACTTATCATAAGCCATCGCAGTCTATATCTCGTCCGCAATTTGACCTTTCTGCATGTGTCGTGTGGTTCATCAATGAAATTATGCTCCAAACCAATAAAACAGAAACCTCTGGGATCTGAACTTGACTCGTGACTCATTTTAAGTGTTTCCAGGCTTCATGATTTGAGCTTCCAATGGGAGGTATGGAAATATGCAGTCAGACGGACTTTGATTGGGATGTTTATATTTATTTAATCTAAAGAAGTTTTCCTTCAACATATGAATCCATATTAAGTTATGGTCTGAGGGCAGGAGGTATACAAATTTCTCTTTGATTTCTCTTACTTACTCCCCCCACAAAACTAACGGCAGGTAAAATGATTTGGTAAAGTGAGAGACGACTTCAAACTTTTGCAAGGTTATTTTAGGCTCCGTTTACACCGTAAACCAGAATAAGTTGGGCTAACTAAAAAAAATGAAGTATTGAGTTATGTACCCAATTTTTAAGTAAGCAGCACTATCAAGTTGAGTTTGTAGTACTTGGAAGGACTGAGTTGGCTAACTCATATATTTTGATAGCAATTAACATAAAAGATTTAATTAACGTTTTCTTCTTGCAAAAAAAAAGTTCGGTTTCACTTTATTTTAAGGTGTCAGTATTACACTGTAACTATACATTTTAGTACTGACTAATGACAATTAACTAGATGTACTTACTATAGGGTTGGAATGAGGGTTTGGTTTAGGGTTAATTGCATGTAATTATGCATAATTTCTAGTTGTTACTACAGTAAATATATGTAACAATGACACTGTAAAATAAAGTGTTACCAAAAGTTCTTGCAAATCAAATGATAAACCCGGCATTTAAGATTTTTATTTTGTTCTGACATCTTTATTATTCCCAACATGAAAAAATATGAACTCAAATTTATACATATAACTCATAATTATCATCTGTTAGTTATAACAAACTAATTCAGAAAGTGCCGATTTATTAATATGCTAACATTAGTATATTCTGAATTAATTCAGCAACTCACCTGCTCTCACACCCAAGCCGCTTGTCACCATGATGGGAACTCTCCAAAAAACCACATTACCAGAAACTTCTAAATCGGCATAACAAAACATTAATTAATCACTATTAAATCTCCCTTACCATCAATCTTGCTCTTAATTTTAGCATTTACTCTCCTTTTCGAGTGGAAGGCATGCTGGGAAATAGAAAACCCAGCCGAGTTTCGGTTAAACGTAAGTTAGTCTAAATGAAAAGAAATGAGTTCATGCAACTCAAAACAATGAAACAGTTCAGTTTACTTGAAAAAGAAAGAAAATTCTAAATTTAACTGAACTAATTCAAGTTTTTTTTGTGTGTGTTAGGGTTTACAGTGATTACCATTTAAAAGTTTTTGGATTTGTAAGATTTTTTTTTTTTAAAGAAATCTATGTTCACCAAGCCTGGATTTAATTAATTAAAATTAAGCAAAACCAGTAATATTGTTAAATTTTATTGCTAGTTAAAAAAAACTTTTCTATTTGAATATAGAGAAAAATATAATTTATATCTAGTGATCAAAGCTGAATTTTCAGCATCATTACTCCAGTCTTCAGAGTCACATGATCCTTCAGAAATCATTCTGATTAATAAACACTTCTGATTATTATCAATATTTAAAACAGTTGTGCTGCTTCATATTTATGTGGAAACTGTGATACATTTCAAGATTATTTGATGAATAGAAAGTTCAAAAGAACAGCATTTAAATAGAAATCTTTTGTAACAATATTAATATATATAATATATTGACAATAATTAACAAATTATAGTCATAGCTTCTTCCTTAACAGTTTACTACCATGTGAGTTCATGTGTTTTTTACTTAATATCACACGTGACATATTTTTCAAACATTAGTATCAGTTTTTTATGTAGTAATAAACAAATGTGACCAAAGTCTTATGTTAGCTATATAATATGTAGACTTTATATAAATGTAAATAAATCCCCATCAGACTTGCACTGATGCCAATGAAAGCAGACACCCGTCTGATCCAGTGTGGTTTGAGTTTATTACAACACTGACTTATATTATTAAGCAGTTATATTACAATACAGAAAAGATATATCAAGAAGCAGTGTTGAAAGTGTATTAATATCAGTAGTCATCACAGTAGAGCAGTGGTTGAGGAGGAAATAAAAACAGTCTACTTCTCTTTTCATAAGAAGCAGGTGTTTTATAACCGAACTATTTCAGTATTCACGCTTCCTCTTCATGAACTGTCGTTGATACAGGAAATAAACAGAGCATGTAGAAAAACAAAAAAAGTTCATGGTGTACTTCCATTGTTAATCTAATAGATGTATTGCTGCAAATGATTCATTTTAAACCATTGTTACCTCAATTGTTTCCATTAGATCTTAGAAGCTCATCACATGATGAATCCCATTTAGTGACTCAGAACCACGGGAACACGAAGTACAGGACTAAACATGGCTGAATAATGAATTTTTAGGATGTCAACAAAATGATATGAGAATGTCAGCGTTAGTATGTGGTGAAACAGGAAAGACTTTGATCCAAACCACCTGCAGTGTGAAGATGATGCTGTGGTATGCTGAAAAAAACTGCATGTCATCATGAGCTCTCGTTTGTTACACAATTAAATCTATTTTTTCTCTCATTCTTGAAAACAGGTTAATGTCTCATATTTTTAAGGCCAGGGAATAGCAGATTAAACTAGATTGGTTGATTAAACTATATGAACTATAAACGTTTATCAACTCACTACCATTCAAAAGTTTGGGTTTAGTTAGATTTTTTCTTTCTTTTTTTTTGAAAGAAATGAATACTTTTATTCAGCAAGGATGCATTGAATTGTTAAAACGTACAATTATAATGTTACAAATTGTTTATATTTCATTAATTGGAATTTCTATTCATCAAAAAATCCTGAAAGAAATGTATCAGTTTCCACAAAAACTGTTTTCAACCTTGATAATAATCATAAATGTTTCTTGAGCATCAAATATCAAATCAGAATGAGTTCTGAAGGATCATGTGACTCTGAAGACTGGAGTAATGATGCTGAAAATTCAGCTTTGATCACAGGATGTCATGTGTCATGTTCATGTTCACTGCACCGGGCGAGTCTTATGTTCAAGTTCATTATGTTTATTTCCAAGCCATGCCATTTTCAAGTTTAGTTCTTTAAGTTTATGTTTAGTTTATGTTCTGTTCATGTCAATAAAACTGCATTTGGGTTCTTCAAGAATACTTGACCTACCATGAATCCAGCAGTTTTTTCCCCTGCAACCAGGCCATAGAGGATTATGTGGATGAATTCTGTGGACTTTGTGATTTTAATGATATTGGGATTAAACAAACCCATTCTTTCTGGGATACCAGGGGGAAAATAAAGTTTTCCCTGGCCCAGTATATAGATTATGCCTGGTTACTGAGTGGTTCTTCATTCACTGTGGGTACTGTGGACAATGCTAACAGTACCCACCACTCCAAAGCCAGAGTTTCTCCACGTCATGCCTGCCAAGCCTGAGTTTATTCACGTCATGCCTGCCAAACCTGAGTTTATTCACGTCATGCCTGCCAAGCCTGAGTTTATTCACGTCATGCCTGCCAAGCCTGAGTTTATTCACGTCATGCCTGCCAAGCCTGAGTTTATTCACGTCATGCCTGCCAAGCCTGAGTTTATTC
Source organism: Zacco platypus (assembly GCA_038088235.1). NCBI lineage: Eukaryota > Metazoa > Chordata > Actinopteri > Cypriniformes > Xenocyprididae > Zacco > Zacco platypus. Next base: position 43,117,064 of record CM076085.1, on the reverse strand, counting down.
ACGTCATGCCTGCCAAGCCTGAGTTTATTCACGTCATGCCTGCCAAGCCTGAGTTTATTCACGTCATGCCTGCCAAACCTGAGTTTATTCACGTCATGCCTGCCAAGCCTGAGTTTATTCACGTCATGCCTGCCAAGCCTGAGTTTCTCCACGTCATGCCTGCCAAGCCTGAGTTTCTCCACGTCATGCCTGCCAAGCCTGAGTTTATTCACGTCATGCCTGCCTGTTCATGTCATGGCCACCGAGCCAGAGTCATAAGCCAAGATGGCCGCTACTGCAGAAACTTCAGACAAGATGGCCGCCATAACAGTCTTCAGACAAGAAGGCCACCACAGAGTCTTCAGCCAAGATGGCCGCCATTGCCTGAGTCATCAGCCAAAATTGCCTCCACACCTGAGTCTTCAACCAAGATGGCCACCATGCCAGAGTCTTGTAACGCCACGGCTGCCACGCTACTGCCCCTTCACATCATGGCTGCCATGTTAGAGCCTCTTCACAACATGGTTGCCGCACCGGAGACTCCAGCCGTTATGGCCGCTGTGCCAGAGTCTCCAGCCATCATGGCTGCCACACCAGAGCCTCATCACGCCACAGCCGCCACACCAAGATCCACCACTGCAACATGGCCAATGTCCGCCAGTGCACCACGACCTTCTGCTCCATGGTCCAGGATCACCATTGCTCAATGACCCAGGCCCGCCATTGTCATCCTGTGGTCCAGGTCCTGTCCCTCTGCACGGGCCTGGCCCTCCATCCCTGCCCCAAGACCACCTCTGCTCCACCACCCTCCTGGACTATGTCATGTTTTGGTTTCTGTTAGCTGCCCTTATAGGGGTGGTGGTGGTGGTGGGGGGGTTCTGTCATGTCTTTTTTTGGTCTTGTGACATGTTTATTTTTATGTTCACTGTACCGCTGTTGGTGAGTCTCACGTTCAAGTTCATGTTGACGTTTATTTCCAAGCCAAGCCATGCCATGTTCAAGTTTAGTACTTTAAGTTTATGTTCTGTTCACGACAATAAAACTGCACAAAGCTCACCTTCAGTGGAACAAATTACGCTTACAAATTACACAGGAATAAGTTACTTTTTACAATATATTAAAATATTTTAAATTGTAATTATATTTCATAATTTGACTTTCAAATAAATGCAACTTTGGTGAGCAAGAGCAAAAACATCAAAAACATTTTACAAAGCCCAAATTTGTGAACAGTAGAGTGAATAATTAATAAAATCTGACACATTTTAGCAAATGTTTTGGAAACGGAATGATAGTTCTTGTTTGGGATTTTTTACAGTGTACAATTTTTGTACAATATTCTTTGTCATGCATTCTCATTTTCTGTCTGTTTTGGGAACTGGAAACTAAAGAAGTGAGCTGCGGTATGCTCAGAGATTAAGAGTCTGAATTTGTAGTTTAGCTAATAATTGATTTATTGTCTGATAAGACAGTCTTATCAGGTCATAGCCCACATCCATATGTGGGTCAACATTATCAGTCAGTTATAATGAAGATTTCAATGCTTCTGCTATTAGATTTGAAAATTGTGTGAATTCTACAGAATGCTTCACTTCAATACCACAACCACACACACACACGTGGTGTTTTCATGTTTTATGGGGACATTCCATAGTCGTAATGGTTTTTATACTGTACAAACTGTACATTCTGTCCCCCTACACTACCCCTACCCCTAAACCTACCCATCACACAAAATGTTCTGCTATTTTAGACTTTTAAAAAAGATAATTCTGTATGATTTATAAGCTTGTTTTCTTGTGGGGACCAAACAAATTTCCCCACAAGATCAACATTTACTAGTATTACTATACCTGTGGGGACATTTGGTCCCCATAATGTAGGGAATACACATACACACACACACACACACAGGTTTGTTTTGCTATCGTAGTGAGGACATTGCATAGACATCCATTGATTTAATATCAGGTTAATGATATTTTCTATGGCTTAACCCACGTGGTTACTAAACTGGGGTGTGCAGTGAGGATAAGAGACACAGTCAGCAGATTGTTATGCGAAACAAAACCTCTTCAGGCTGATACAAGACCTCACTGCGTAATTATCCTGTTTATTATTGCCACATAAGTAAATAATTGAGCACAAAAAGTAATTTGACATTTTATTTATATAATTTTTTTATAGCCAAACCTGGACGTACCTTTTTTTTTTACAGTTTTATGGCGCACACACACACACACACACACACACACACATAGAGAGAGAGAGAGAGAGAGGCTGATTTATGTGCTTCTGCTGTACATCTGCAGACAGCTGGAATTTCCTTCTCTCTGAATGACCTTTATTAATATTTCAGCAGAGCTGAAAGTGACACCAGCATGAGAAGTGAAACTGAAATGTTGTGCATGAATTTTAAACATCAGTCTTTTAAACAAAACATTTATACTAAAAATTAGTATTTCTAATATTTATATTTAGTTGACAATTTTATATTTATTTTATTATCCATATATATATATATATATATATTTAATTTATATTTAGTAGACAATTACAATGATATACATTTTACTGATTAAATTATTATTTATATATATTAAAACATATATTTTTAATAAGCTAAAAATGCTATTTTATACTATATTTTAACTAATTCTGCCATTACTACACATCCTTTGCACGTTTAATTATTATTAATATTATTAATAATAATGAAAATAATTAAGTTTAATTATTAAAAATATTACGGTTTATTGTACATCTAACTACAAAATTTATTACAAATTACAATTTTTTACCACAATACTATTTCTTTTCTGCCATACTACACTTCTTCTGCATGTGTTTAATCATTATTTACTATTATTATTAATAATAATAAGTTTTTTTTTTAATTATTATTATGGTTTCATTTTGTTTTGTACATCTCAGTATGAAGATGACAAAGTCTGGAGAGTTTCATCTCAGAATGTTTTGTACAAAGTAATGTTTATCTTAATAATAAAAAGTCATGTTTCAGAAATTCTGGCATTCCCAGAAATAGAGACTAAAATAAGTCAGATTTTCCTAATGCAATCTGTCACACCACCGTTGGGAAATTCCACGTCCAGCCCAATCCGAGGCTTATAAAATGGATCTAGCCGGATGAAGACCTGATGTGACTGAACTGGGCAAACCACAGAGGTAAGAGACTGACTGATATCATCATAATCTTCACACTTCACCTCTTCAAGTGTCCGATAAGTTGCTTTGGATAAAAGCATCCTCTAAGGATTGTCCAAATATGTTTATGTGTCCAGTTCTGCGATCATGAAGCTTATTCTTGCGGTGCTGGTGCTGGGTTTGGTGGGCGAGGCTCAGGCGCAGTGGTACCGCTTCCCAGGAGAAGCCATCAGAGGTCACTTTTTTTTCCCTGTTTACATCCATTTTAACTTGAGTCAAATTATAGGCATATTTGAAGCATTTTCACTGTTTCTTGTAGGTGGAAAGGACATGGTGCGCGCCTACCAGGACATGAGGGAGGCCAACTGGAAGAACTCCGACAAGTATTTCCATGCACGTGGGAACTATGATGCTGCCGGGAGGGGCCCGGGAGGCAGATGGGCCGCCAAAGTGATCAGGTACAGAATCGCAAATTTGATTGGAGCACCGAAACTGTTCCAATGATTTTGGAATGTTAATGTTTACATTTGACTGCATGAGAATTCCATGAAATCACTAATAGAACTTCTGATGTGTGCAGTGATGGAAGAGAAGCTCTGCAGGGTCTCAGTCGCCACGGCAACTCTGACTCTGCAGCTGACCAGGCGGCCAATCACTGGGGGCGTAACGGCGGAGACCCCAACCGCTACAGACCGAAAGGCCTTCCCGATAAATACTGAACGCAGTGTCTCCAGAAGCTCTAAAATTGCATTCACTCTCGCAATCACTCTCTTTTTACATCTTGACAATTATCATTAATTAAAACTGCATTTATGACAACACAGATGTAAGCTTCAATGTCACGTTGATTGATTTGAGCATCATTTTGTCAATGTAACGTATTATTTACTGATTAAAGAACGCAACTTACTCATTTGTATGTCTATTTTTGTTGTTGTTGTTTAAATTTGCATTTAACAATAATACATATGACATGAATACAAATTCACACACACACACACACGTTGTGTTTTCATGTTTTATGGGGACATTCCATAGGCGTAATGGTTTTTATACTGTACAAACTGTACATTCTGTCCCCCTACACTAACTCTACTCCTAAACCCACCCATCACACAAAACATTCTGCATTTTTACATTTTTAATAAAACATTGTTTAGTATGTTTTTAAAGCTGTTTTAAACTCATGAAATGTCCTCATAAAACATGTTTACGTCGTAATGCCAGTGTAATGCCCATGATATTATACAACTAAATCAAGCACACACACATAAAATATCAAAACGTTCATCAGATATTTTTTCAGCAGCTCTCTGAAAAACTCATTTTGAGTCTTTTCATTCACATCACTCGTTGTTTGTGTTGTAGCGCCTCCAGCTGGTCACTCAAGCACACTGTCTTTACTCTAACAGCATTGCCAATAAATTAATAAGCATAAATTGCATAAAGCATGTTCTTTATGTTCATAAATCGATTCAGATGACCCTTCCTCCACTCTGAATGATACCATGAACTTTAAAATGAATAAGAAATCTGTATTCTTACACTAAAATAACAGCAGCTTCTTTTATTTATATTGCTGAAACAACCACAAAAAAACAAACAAACAAACAAAAAACTACTAAGAGACCATTATTAGATCTAAAGCATTCAGGAATACGCCAGTAATCATGATATATCTCAAGGTCATCATCTATAGTTACATTCATTTTATACTTTTTAAGGCCTACTACTTTTTATAAAGGCTTTTCTACACTGAAATCTGGGCCTGTCAATTTTTTAAACTGACTTCAGAGTTCTTACATTAGTACATAAGTGCAAATTTGCAATATAAATTATATATATATATATATATATATATATATATATAATATACATTTTTAATAAAACATTGTTTAGTATGCTTTTAAGCTCATGAAATGTCCTCATAAAACATGTTTACATCATAATACCAGTGTAATACCCATGATATTATACAACTAAATCAAGAACACACACATATAATATCAAAACGTTCATCAGATATTTTTTCAGCAGGTCTCTGATTGAACTCATTTTGAGTCTTTTCATTCACATCACTCGTTATTTATGTTGTAGCGCCTCCAGCTGGTCACTCAAGCACACTGTCTTTACACTAATATATATATATATATAACATCGACTATAAGTATGATCTTACATTAGTAATACTACAAATCTTAAGTCTTTTAATTCATTAATGTTTAAAAAAGGTTAGGCTTTATGAAAATGTTTTTATTATATTCCAAGTCTGATGTTCTGTTGCACTAAAATAAATCAAACACAGTGGTTTTCAACATCTGACGGCAGGCATCTGGAATTTCCAAGTATTGGACGATTCAGAAAGCAGTTTTAATATTTGGGAGTGCAAACAACAGCAAAGCTCCATAAAAAAGCAAAACTGAAATTATTCTCACTGGCTGTGGCCAAAAACACGAAGCAACTGACCCTTCACAAACAGTTTGATTGACAGGCGATCTGACCAATCATAACCCTGAATCCAACATTATGTCCATCAAAGCAGTCAGGGGAGTTAGTAGATTAACTTTGATGAACTTGATAAATTGTGTGTCCTCACGTCTTTCCGCGCTTGAAACAACATTCCTTCTGATGTTCATTCATGTTTATTTGATGCTATAAATGAACTAGTATGAAGAGATGATCGGTTCACGAGGAGCTACAGCGATCTGTCACCACACATTAAACACACACTAGACGCTATTTATTGATTAAACTTCTTTAAAAAATTACAAGATATTAAATATGAAACTGTTTCATATGTTGTCAGTGTCCTCTTTACTCCAGGATGTATTTTTCACAGCGTGAGAACATGATGTGTGGCGTGAGAGCGCATGACTCATCGGACATAGCAACAGTAACTAAAGGGGGCGGGGCTTTGCGAACGGTCAATTATTCAATGATCTGTTCTGAATCATTTTATATGAAAAACAAGAGATTAATTTCAGCTTGGATTCACATTACTACACATTGAGTGCAGTACACTCTAAAAAATGCTGAGTTAAAAACAACCCAGTGGTTGGGTTAAATGTTTGATTAAATTACAGTTGATTAAAAATGACTAAATCAGACTCATAATCACTACAGGCAACAATAATAATCAAAAGGTGAACGTTTATTAATAAGAAATTTAATGAATGTTTTTTGTTGAATTATTATTCATTAAACATATTAATAAATGTTCATTTCCAACATACTTTTTTTGTTTTTAAAGCAAGCAATACAGTCATTTTTAATCAATAGTAGAGTTAAATAAAACTACCCAACAGGTTGGGCAAACATTTAACCCAACTACTGGGTTTGTGCACTTTCAACCCAGCATTTTTAGAGTGTAGTCACTTTGGATAAAAGTGTCTGCCAAAAAAAATTGCATAAGCTATTGTGTTATATAAAGGTTTGGATCAGTGAAGAAAGCTAAACGGAGCCTTTTTTACACCTTTTCGGTCCCAATAATCCTGCCTGACTTCCCAGAATAAGTTGTGCAACACAGGAATCGGCCACAAGAGCCAGCACATTTATGACATCACAACCGGGAAACTCCGTATCCAACGCAAAGCCCACAACGGTCAATGAATCCAGCTTCATAAATACCAAACTCAGCAAAAAGACAAGATTAGAAATTGTTGCAACATCAGGACGTCGTGCTCGAGAAGTTTTAGTTGACACTTGATGTGCAAAGATCCAATATATCTACACAGAATGTGAACTTTAATATTTTTTGCTGAGGGAAAGACTCAAAAAACATTTTTTTTAATGCTCAGGTTTGCGGTCATGAAGCTTATTGTAAGCGACGATTAGCATAACGTGTTTTCAACCAATGGATCTTTGCATGAATTAATGAGTTGCAGCATTTCCTCCTTCAGTAAGTGGCATCAGACGTCAGTGAAAATGTAACCAGATACCAAATGAGATGGAGAGAATTGACCTCTTAATGTCAATATTAAGCCTCTTTTCCCTCTCTGCTCAAAGGGTTAAACATGACGTGACTGTGTCTTCAGGTTCGCCAATATTAATGTGCAGCCATTTCAAATGAACAGAACTTGCATAAATGCATTATTAAAAAGCTTTTCACATCTTTTGATCAGTAAAACTGCTGTTCTCTGTGTATTTGAGTGTGATTGTTCGGTCCAGTTTCTATCGCTCATCCCATTTCACATTATAAACTGCATTTGAAAAATGCATAATCTCAAATGAACAAGGAAGCAAAGAATGTTTTGTAATAAACTTTATTTTGGTCCCGAGGAGACAGGTTAGTCAAAGAGTCCGAATCCCATGTCGTCTTCGGATTCTTCAGACTCCTCTTTCTTCTCTTCTTTCTTCTTCTCCTCCGCTGCAGGAGAGAGGAAATGGATAGACATTAACAAAGATACAGGACCTAAAGGAAGCCAACCAACACTCACCCTGACCATAACAGACAAATTACAGTCACAGCCTGCTATACAGTTACAGAAAAATCCTGAAGGCCCTTCGACACTTTCCCCCCTTAATGTTTGATATTTTATAAAACACTCATATCTTCTCAAATATGCCAATAAAACATGTATATTTAAAGAATGACAAAACGTTTGTTGGTTGAAAGATAAAGACACTGAGAAACACTTCTCAATATCCACTGCCCCGCCAACAAGAGTCACTGTTTGGATTTTAATGGGTAAATGAACAAGAGTTTTCACTCTTAAATCCTGGGTTGAAGCTTTTTGGTCATTTTTTGTTGTTTTTCCAGTGTTTGGGTGGTTTTTGTGTTACCCAGATCCTGGGTCAGACGTAACAACCCAGTGTTTGGGTAGTTTTTGCGTTACCCAGCTCCTGGGTCAGATGTAACAACCCAGTGTTTGGGTAGTTTTTGTGTTACCCAGCTCCTGGGTCAGATGTAACAAGCCAGTGTTTGGGTGGTTTTTGTGTTACCCAGCTCCTGGGTCAGACGTAACAACCCAGTGTTTGGGTAGTTTTTGTGTTACCCAGCTCCTGGGTCAGACGTAACAACCCAGTGTTTGGGTGGTTTTTGTGTTACCCAGCTCCTGGGTCAGATGTAACAACCCAGTGTTTGGGTGGTTTTTGTGTTACCCAGCTCCTGGGTCGGACGTAACAACCCAGTGTTTGGGTAGTTTTTGTGTTACCCAGCTCCTGGGTCAGACGTAACCAGGGGGTTGAGTTATCACGGGGGTTTTGCGCCTTCTTCAGGAGAGGTTTGTGTGTTTTATTTTATCTAAAAATTCATTATTGTTCTGCATATCGTTTAATTGTATGCAAAGCAACATACAGAGGAGCGATTTAATGAGTCCTAAACGAGTGTCATGTCAGTCTTTTCGCGTGATGGAAACTCCTGATGTTGTACATAAAATATTTTATTCAAAAAAAGGTACAGCATAAATACATCGACTGTTAAAATATGTTTAGAATTGAACACTGATTATTTATGGACAGGTTATGGAGTCACAGCATTGTTTGGCTATGAGTGAGACGCAGGCAGCGGTCTGCTGTTGTTGTGGTTGTTCTGAAATGCCTGAGCAAAGTCTGTCATCAAAGTAGTTCAGTATAGACTAATGACATCCCAGAACCGTCTTACATGACTGTTCCCCCAAACAGCAACACCCACCGTTTCTTCTACTTGCTCTGAGCAGCAAGTAATTTATTATATACAGCGGTTTCTACTGCAGCAACTTCCATTTTTCTTAGAGATATCGTGCACCAATTTATTAGGAAGTGAAGCTTTTGTTTCCTTCGGCTCATTGGATGTAAACGGTGCTTTAGTCGCAAATGTTTTATCCGACATTCCAAGTTAAATTCACCTTTTTGAAAGGAAAGAGATTTATCAGGCTCAAATTGTGAAAGAATGGTTGGGATGGAGCATGAACAATGGAAATAAATGTGATGTTATTTCCATCAATAGGTGCGTCAGTTCTTGGTCAAGATCTTGTATTGACAATGCAAGCGGTGAGTAAAGTCTACTCCAGCACAACTTTCAGTAATTTTAAGATCTGGAGATGCCAATTCATGTGTGAAAATGATTCTTCGTGTCCCCTCCAAACCATTCTTTCCCAATTTGGTCCTAATGAATACTGGCATTATCATCCTGGAATATGACCATGATGGGTCTTCCTACATGGTTGTTTAATAGAGACCGAAAGAAGATAAAAATAAGGCACTGACCAACAGGGGCGGCAGCAGAAGATCCTCCAGCGGACGGGGCGGCAGAGCTGGCGACAGCTACAGCACCACCGGACGGCACGCTGGCCAGCTTACTGAAACCTGTGAGACGGAGACAATCACACACTTAGGCCGTTTCCACCTGGTATTAAGATGCATTTTGTTTAATCGGACCACCAGTAGACGAGGGAGATGTTCCGGTTTACACCTGGTGTTTTAATCTGTCACTTTCGTCCACTTTCAACCTCTTCTGGGGGTAAATGTATGGGTTTTTATATATCTTTTGATCGAATGGACAAAATAATCTTGTGCAATTTACATATGAATGTGACCGGAGATGACAGAAAAACATACGGAGAGCATCAGCTTTCGTTTCTGACAGACACAGACCGGCCGAACGCTGAGAGTGTGAGAGAAATCAGGAATGGTTTTTCCATCCTCAAACCAAAGTATAAATCCCGTCTGGCTAGAGCTCTTCCCATAATGTTTACACATTTGGTCAGCAGGCGAGTAGATGGTGTTTTATGCACATTCGACCACATGAGTGTCTACACTATGAAAGCAATCTGGTTGAATCTGTTTTCAACTACCTCTGGAAGTGGTTGAAAGTGGACAAGCTCAAAACGCTTTACGCCTGTATTTACTGTCGTCCACTTGTGATTTGATCAAAACGCATCTTAAAACCATGTCAGAGACACAGAGTGATCCTGTACCTTCTTTAAAACACCCTCGATTCTTACACTCCACAGGGTTCCCATAGACTCTTTGACCAAATTTTGTTTGTGAATACTGGATAAAGCTTTTTTGAAAGATTATATTTCAAAGAAAAATTTCTATTAAACTATTTTAGAGCTGGATTCTTTTTTTTACTTTTATTATTAAACACTTAATTCAACCAGAAATGAAAATTCAGTCATTAATTCCTCATGTGGTTCTACACCCGTAAGATCTTCGTTCATCTTCAGAACACAAATGAAGATATTTTTGATGAAATCCGATGGTTCAGTGAGTCTCTATTGACAGCAAGATCATTTACACTTTCAGATGAACAGAAAGATACTAAAACATATTTAAAACAGTTCATGTGGATCAACCTTAATATTATAAAGTGACGAGAATACTTTTTGTGCGCCAAAAAAAAAAACGACTTTTCAACAATATCTAGTGATAGATGCTTTCAAAACACTGATTCATGAAGCTTTACGAATCTTTTGTTTCAAATCAGTGATTCGGATCGCCAAAGTCACATGATTTCAGTAACTAGATATTGTTGTATAAAGTTATTTTGGTGCACTAAAGTATTCTCGTGGCTTTATAACATTAAGGTTGAACCACTGTACTCACATGAACTTAAATATGTTTTAATATCTTTCTGTTCATCTGAAAGTTAATTATCTTGCTGTCAATAGAGACTCACTGAACCATCGGATTTCATCAAAAATATCTTCATTTGTGTTCAGAAGATGAACGAAGATCTTACGGGTGTAGAACCACATGAGGAATTAATGACTGAATTTAAATTTTTGGGTGAACTAACACTTTAAATGTCCTCAAAGTAGACCAAAGTGCTAAAAACTACAGCTAGCTGTGCATTAAACGACTTTAACACACTAAGCGAAGAGGAGTGCATTCAAATCAATTAATGCACAGCTAGCCATGATAAAAAAAACAAAAACAAAAAAAGTTAAAGCTGTTATTTGGTGTTTGAAGCACAATATTTCACCTGGAGAAGTAAAAATGACTTATTTTCATCAGCATTCTGCCCACTTTGAATCAGACACAGATCTTCAAGTCTTACATCTGTTACCAGTTTAAAATAATGACCGACTTACCTTGGGTAATCACGTCCTCGATTTTTTTGCCACTGAGCTCGGACACAACCTACAAAATACAGAAAGGCCGACATTAAAGAGAATCTGGATGTAGTCGCAATCAAACACAACATTTGATCCGGTCAGGTTTATATTCACCTTGTCCATACGGGTGGCGTCAGCTTCAATGCCCACGCTCTCCAGGATCTTCTTGATGTCACCTGTGGTGGGACTCTCTTTGGAGCCGAGGGCAGCGAGCAGGTAAGCAGCTACGTAACGCATCCTGCATCAAATACAGAGCAATTCATGCATTAACACATAGGAAACATCATCAGTTTTGAATTTAAACATGATGATTCAAACATATCTGACAGCAGAATGCCTTAATAATGATTTGCACATGTAATTTAAGTTTCCTGAACTTAAAATAATCCAAATTTGTTTATTTTAATTACAATATTTATTCACTATTAGTGTTTTTTTTTAATAAAAATGCAAAGATGTGTACACAAAAACGTAAATGAACAATAATTGAGCTCTTCTCCCAATTAGGAGTTAAAAAAAATTTGTTTAGTGTACTTGAAATTAAAAAAAAATGTCTCAAGTATGCAATCTTAGTATGGTAATTACGTGATATGCCACATGGCTGAGTGTACTAATGCTAGCGATCAATCTGAACTTCTCCATCACTTCAGTCGCGAAAATGAAGCATTGAGGATCTTTATGGTGTCAAATACACTCATTATTCGCTTATTTGACGTTGACGTGTGTTTGTTAAATCGGTGTTTTTATTCACTCACTTTGCGGAGAGAGGGAGACTCGCGTGCTCACAAGCGGGTTCGTGCTGGCAGAAAGGAAGCGGAAGGGTGGCGAAAACCGGAAAAGCGACACGAGCAATGACGTCACGTGTAAGGAGCGATTCGAATGGACGAAAAGCACGTCAATCACGAGGGTGAGGGCGGAGTCTTTTCCCTTTCCCTCCTTTTTTCGGATGAAATATTTATTCATGAATAGATTCACCATATATTTTCAAAACATATTGCGCTAATCATAAAAATGACAAATAATATAACTGTCTGGTATTTTTGTGCTCGATCACTGAAGAATAAATGTCAGTGCCCAGTAGATATGACATAGAAAACGTGTATATATATATATATAAATGGCAAATCTTCTGTGACACATGCATGTTGGTCATTGCTAGTGGAGTGAGAGTGTGAAAAGTATGTTGTTTTCCTTCCTTAAAAGTCATTACAGGAATAAAACTGGCAATTAATTTGACAAATTTCAAATTAGTTCATGTCATTTAAAGTGTTAGTTCAACCAAAAATGAATTCAGTCATTAATTCCTCATGTGGTTCTACACCCGTAAGATCTTCGTTCATCTTCAGAACACAAATGAAGATATTTTTGATGAAATCCGATGGTTCAGTGAGTCTCTATTGACAGTAAGATCATTTACACTTTCAGATGAACAGAAAGATACTAAAACATATTTAAAACAGTTCATGTGAGTACAGTGATTCAACCTTAATATTATAAAGAGACGAGAATACTTTTTGTGCGCCAAAATAATGATTATTTTCAACAATATCTAGTGATGGATGATTTCAAAACACTGATTCATGAAGCTTTACGAATCTTTTGTGTCGAATCAGTGGTTCGGAGCGCCAAAGTCACGTGATTTCAGTAAACGAGGCTTTGTTACGTCACAAGTGTTTCACAATTTCAATATTTCACATGACTTTGGCAGTTTGATACGCGAACCGAATCACTGATTCAAAACAAAAGATTCGTAAAGCTTCATTGATCAGTGTTTTGAAATTATCCATCACTAGATATTGTTGAAAAGTGTTTTTTAGGTTTTTTTCTGCCAGACAAAAAGTATTCTCGTCTCTTTATAATATTAAGGTTGATCCACATGAACTGTTTTAAATATGTTTTAGTATCTTTCTGTTCATCTGAAAGTGTAAATTATCTTTCTGTCAATAGAGACTCACTGAACCATCGGATTTCATCAAAAATATCTTCATTTGTGTTCTGAAGATGAACGAAGATCTTACGGGTGTAGAACCACATGAGGAATTAATGACACAATTTTGATTTCTAGGTGAACTAACACTTTAAATCCCCCAAAGCAAAAATGTACCATTGTGTTCTACTGATAAAACATGCCAGCAGAGGTCATTGTTTATCAGAACATACAAACTAAGTGACTATCTGTGGTGTAGCTCACATGCACCAATACTTTCATCTCATCATCTAGTAGGCTATTAACTAAAAATAAGTAGGCTATTATCCAATAATATACTTAGTTAATACCGTGAGCACTCAAACTGCGATAGAAATCACATTTTAATACCATTTTTTTATTAAAACTTGAAAGTGATTAAATATTTGGACTGTGTTCTTGCCACATTAGGTGTATTTCACAAAATCACAGAGTCAGAAAATACAAAGCCCATTTCCAGACGAGTTTTGTAAAATGCAATAAAAACAACAATCTGTGATTTCTTAATTCTCTTGAATCTTTTTTTAACTGTGAAAAAGCACAAAGAAAAGATTTCCAATGTTTTCACTGACCAACATAATTGTATTTTGTAAATATATAAAGAAATTTTAATTTTTATGGCTGCAACACACTCCAAAAAAGTTGGGACAGAGGCAAAATAAAAGTGAAAAGATTATATAATATCAAAGTTAAACTTTGTGCCAAATGTCATGAGAGAGTTGTCAAACAATTCAAAAATCAGATTTCTCAATGCAAGATTGCAAGGAATTCATGTCTCTCACCATCTACCAATCATAATATTGTAAAAATCAGGGAAACCAGAGAAATCTCAGTCCGAATAGGGCAAGGTATAGGACACCTCAGTTGAATATGTATGACCTTTGACCCCTCAGATGGCATTGCATGAGAAACCATCATCCTACTGTGTTAAATACAACCACATGGACCCGGGAAGACTTTTGGAAAACAGTGTCACTTCACAGTCTGACGCTGCAACAAGAAATGCAACTCGAATCTCTATTACACAAGGAGAAAGCTATACATCTGTATATCCATCTGAGTTCATCTCAGATGGTCTAAAAGACAGTGGAAATGTGCGCTGTGGTCAGATGAGTCAATGCTTGAGCTTGTTTTGGGAAAAAACTGACATTTAGACCATCAAGACTTTCATCAGTGAGAGGTGCAAAAGCAAACATCTGTCATGGTATGGGGGTGCATCAGTGCAAACGGCATGGGTGACTTGCATGAGTGCAGGTACCACTGACGTAGAGGCATATATTTGGATTATGCAGAGACAATCTGCCACCAAAGATGACATCTTTCCTGGGTAGCAAGATAAAGCCAGGCCTCATGATCCATCAGAGAGGTTTCCAGACACTCTACATCATGCAGTGAATGTGCCTGACTTCCTGTGTAACCCCTCTACCCGGGTTACACTCAACTCGCTCTGAGCGCGCCTTGAACCCGGGTCTTCCGGCATCAAAGTCGGACGCTCTAACAATGAGGCTAAAGACTGCAACCTCAAGCATCTGTCGCTAGAGATTACTCGCACAGCAACTACTAGCTGGCCTCCGTTACACTCACCCCCCTAAACCTCACTCCCATCCGGGTCACGGCACCAATGTAACCCCTCTATCCGGGTCCTACTCGACCCGCTCTGAACAGGCCTTAAACCCGGGTCTACCGGCATGGGAGTCGGATGCTCTAACAAGGAGGATAAAGGCCACAACCTCTAGCATCTGTCGCCAGAGCTTTTAGAGGTTTACTCACACAGTAACTACTAGCTGGCCTCCGTTACACCTGCAGATCTGTCTCTTACTGAAAAAGTATGATCTATCATCAAAAAGAGAATCAGACAATGAAGACCACGGACTGTTGAGCAGACGTCTTGTATCAGGCAAGATTGCAAAATTCCACTTGCAAAACTGCAACAATTCGTATCTTCAACTGACCCTTCGCAAAACCCGCCCTCTGTTGCTCTGTCCGACAAGCCACGTCCTCTCACGCCACACATCATGTTCTCATGCAGTGAGCAAAGAGGACACTGACAACATATGAAACAGTTTCATATTTCAAATATTGTAATTTGTTAAAGAAGTTTAATCAATAAATAGCGTCTAGTGTGTGTTTAATGTGTGGTGACAGATCGCTGTAGCTCCTCGTGAACCGATCATCTCTTCATACTAGTTCATTTATAGCATCAAATAAACATGAATCAACATCAGAAGGAATCTTGTTTCAAGCGCTGAAAGACGTGAGTCGGAAAAAATGGCGGATTTGGGGTTATGATTGGTTAGATCGCCTGTCAATCAAACTGTTTGCAAAGGGTCAATTCCCAAATGATTAAAAAGTGTAAATAAAGGGAAAGGTGATGTGACACAGTGGTACAATGCCTCTGTCCCAACTTTTTTGGAGAGTGTCGAAGCCATCAAAATCAAAATGTGTTTATACTGACAAAATACAATAAAGATGTTCAGTGAAAACATTGGACATCTTTTCTTTGTACTTTTGTCAGTTAAATAGAGGTTCGAGAGAATTAACAAATAACAGATTGTTGATTTTATTGCATTTTACAAAATGTCCCAACTCTTCTAGAAATGGGGTTTGTAACTTATATATTAGCTAAAAGTTCAAATTTGTCCCCTGGAAATGATTTTTGAGAACTTTATGAGAACAACAGTATAACATAACACAGTAACACATACAATATTATCAATTTATGTGATCACACCCGTTAAAGGATAGTTAGCACAAGCTATTTTAGAACATCAAGTTGTTATTTTGTCCTTTTTGACAGTAAAATTACCATCCACATTCTTTGTATGCAAAAAGAGCAGTTCACGTTTTCTGCCTAACACCTCGTTATTTTGTTTTACAGAAGAAAGAAAGTCATACAGGTTGGGAAAGACATGAGGGTGAATAATTAATGACAGAATTTCATTTTTAGGTGAAATATTGTTTTAATTGATCATGCAAGTGCATTAGTGATAAAATCATTACGAAAAGGTTTCTGACAGACATAAAGATTTGTGTGAATGTGAGCAGTGTAAAGAGCACATCAGACTGTCTGATAGTTCTCACGTCAATGTGAAGTGTGCATTTGTGACAGAAATAATAAATGGAAAGTTCACAAAAAAATGAACATTCTGTCATCGTTCATTTGCCTTAATGTTATTCAAATTTAGATGACTTTATTTCTTTGAAATGCTTGACAATGTTTGACAGGATGTCCTGGCCGCTCTGCTCAAAGTCAAAAGTCAAAGTGTTTTGTCGTATGTCACGAAATCTTACTTGAATGGGTCTCCAGACTGTAGACAAGACAGAATACAATAAATACTATACAAAAAAAATACATAAATACAGATATAACAATAAATAAATAAATAAAATAATTTTTGCACGGACTGTTGCACTGACACGCCAATAGGTGGCGACAAGTGACCGTTTTGATTCAATCTTTAATTCAACTGATTTATTCAAAAACACTGAGGCTACGTTCACACTGTTTTCCCCATGACAGTGTGAACAGTACAAACCACATGTAATCCAATCTTTTCAATTGTGCCACTTCCATATGTGCACAGTAAAAACCCCAGAGTTAAATCAACTCTGCTCAGATAACATTTGGTCCCGCTCTAAATAGTGTTAAAGTAACACTGAAGCAGAGTTAAAGTTAATGAGATAATTAAGCAATTAATTAAGCGATGATTGAACATTAATGATGAACACCTGCTGTTAACAAGCAGAATCACTAAAGAAAAGAGAAACACAAGAACTACAACTGACTTCAGCCACAGTCTTAGATGAAATCAGCTGACGATAAAAGACATTCAATGTCTGAAGAGTGTTACTTTAACACTAGTTCAGTGTTACTTTAACACTATTTAGAGAGGGACCAAATGTTATCTGAGCAGAGTTGATTTAACTCTGGGCTTTTTACTGTGTGGTAAATTGACAGGTCAGATGTTTTGTAACGCGATCGCAGTGTTATAACAGTCATATCGGAATTAATGCGATTTTTACATCACTCGACGTCAACATTCGTCACGATTCCGCGCTCACGTGAGTCTATTCCCAACGTTATCAAAACAGTTGCGAAAGGTCAGTAGAAGGGCAGTGATGTGTCCGAAACATCTAATACAAGCTGACTGAGGGCTCGTATCATAAAAGTTTCAAATCTCTGCTCTCTTTTGTCACATCTTTATTTTTCATATTTCCCGCGCAAAATTTCCGCGGCAGATCACACAATAAATAAACGTGTAATCGCTTACTTTAATGCCCTACTTCTGTGTGCCATTTTACAGCAGAAATGGGTTATTTTTATTACTGTTACCACGGGTTGTTTTGCAACTCTGTGGGTTTAAACGACCACACTAACGCGATATTTAATTACCCCAGAACGCGATTTTTACCGGGATACCCCACAGAACGTGATTGGGATAGTTTTGGACTGTTTGAGAAGCAATTCAGTGTTTTTTACCAGTTTGTATCGTTCTTTTGCACATGCAGGTCAGTTCAGAACCATGATCTGTTCAATATTGGCCACATTTAAAACAACAGTGTGAACAGCTACACAAAAAAAACAAGTGAGCAAAAATGGGAATTGAGCATTAAAGCTCGCAGTGTGAACGTAGCCTGTCATTCAGGAACGAAACCTGTCTTTGTAAGTGAATCATTCAACCCATCCATTCAAAAAGGCTGATTCCATTTAGAAACAAATGAAGTCATTGAACAGTTCACTCAACCAACTCATTCCAACTCACTGAATCATTTAGAAACAGCACTTCTGTGGTTTTCTTCAGCTTGGAACTATTATTAGCAGAGCAATGTATTGTGTCTAAAATGTAAGTCAGTTCAAACGTCATGCATAAAAGCAATATCTCACCCTGACACTCGGTATCGTCAGGGCTGGGTAGGTTACTTTTAAAATGTATTTCGGTACAGATTACAAAATACATGCTTTAAAAAGTCATTTGTAACGTATTTCGTTACATTACTCAAGTTTAGTAACTTAATCTAAATACTTTAGAATACTTTGGAATACTAATAAGTGTGGAACAAACACAAAAAAGGTCATTGCAAGTTTTTATCTCACAATTCTGACTTTTTTCCTCAGAATTCCGTGATATAAAGTTGCAATTATATTAATTAATTATAAACTCTCAATTTTGAGAAAAAAGTCAGAATTGTGAGAAAAGTCAGAATTGAGATATAAACTCACAATCTTCCAGAAAATAATTCAGAATTGTGAGATAAAAAGTCACAATTACCTTTTTTTTTACCTCTCGATTTTTATAACTTCAGTTATCTGTTATGTGAAATAACTTATTCAGTATTAAATAAAAATGTCATTTTTATGATCCCTCTTATTTTATTAAAATGATTAAAATGCTGCATATTCTGCAAGGGTATGAAACTTATGAGCAGAAATGTGAATTAAGATGATTTTGCAGACTGTTAGTTTCAGAGAATAACCAATTTCTGTTCACATTTATTGCCCATTACAGTTATCACATTAATGTTTAAAAGAAATGAATGACATTAAAACTCAAAGTAATCACTTTGGTAATCTTTTCAGATGTAACTGTAATCTGATTATCACCCATTTAAAATGTAACTGTAATGAAATACAGTTACTCAAATTTTGTATTTTAAATACGTAACTAAGTTACTTGTATTTCGTTACTCCTCAACCCTGGGTATCGTGATGTTTATCCGAATGTTGCAAATGTTTTAGTGCATACGTAAGACACCCACGAGATTTGAGAAAAACTAACAGCCACAAACATGATGGAGAAAAGCAATGTTAGTTGTGATAAAAGCTCCCGCAGCGTTTGCTTGCAGATATTTTGTCTAAATATCTTTTTAGGGGCTTCCTGTATTGAATCAGACTGCAGAGACAACTAAGAAACTGAAATGTTTAAATCTGTATCTTTAGGGGGAAACTTGAAAAAACAAAAAGGCAGAGAGAATATTGAAGGCTAATGTCTGTGGGACTCTTTTAGGGCTCTGCTCTCATCTTCTCATCTTCCCTCCCAGGTTCTTTGAACACCCTTATATTTACTTTCTCTCTATCCCGCCTTGTACACTAGCAGCCTCTGTTCCTGTAAGTCTTATCAATGGCTGGTTTTGGGTTTCTGAACATAATCTCTCAATGGGATGCATTGTGGAGACTGCCTGCGGATTCAGGATAAATGTGAGTTTGCTGGCTTTGCCAGAGTTTTATTTGTCACATCATTCAACAGGCTTGTTTTAGCTGTAGTGCACAAAATAAAAACCGCAAAGCCTTTAACCAGAAGAAAAATATATCGCACAGAGTTGCTCGTTCATATCTCAGGAGACTTAATGGAGTTCTCAGTTGGGTTTCCTGTAAGTATCAACTGTTGTTTCTCCTATAATTCTTTAGGATTAATAAGAATAGATACAAATTAGATGTTTAGAGTTGTAAATTAATCCATTGCTCGGATCAGTTGGTTTTAGAGGAATCTGATGAAAAATTATGTATATGTATTTCAATTATATATTGAGATTATTGACATTTGATTCAGTATGTCGGCAAATCTGAGCAGTTTGAGAGACGTGGGATTCATGGGGACTTTTTCCTCAGAAGAAAAGGCTGTTTTCCATGTGATCTCTGTTTAATTTCCTTGCTGTCAGTTGTGATTTTAAAAAGATCTTTTTTTTGTTTTTACATAAGTGCCTCTAAAAAGCTGCTTTTTGGGAAGTTTTTCATTTGTACCTTTTAAAGAGACATTCAAACGCCCCAAATCCTCAGTTGTCAATCATATCTTATACCTGAATTGCTGTGCTAAAGCATCAGCCACAAAACACCAATGCTGTGTTTGCCATGTTTCTGTTTGATGGTAAAATGGAGACATTCTTAGGCTATTGAGAGGAAATTGAAAACTGATGTACAATTGTCTAAGAAATGAACCTGCGTTTGATGACCTTTAGTCATCTCATTTTGGTTTTGCATATCTTAATTGGCACTTTACAATTATATTTTGAATCATTAAAAGCACAAATCCCATGTTCCTTAGAGAGAGAAGCTATTAGGTGAGTTAGATAATCGATTAACAAATAAAAATATATAGCTAATTTTAGTTTTGTTTCTCTAACTCAACTAGTACAACACAGCCCTATCATCGCAAACATCTTGGCTTTGATTCCCAGACATTGCTTGGATTAAATTAATAGCCTGAATGCATTTTAAATGTCTTTGAAAATAAGCATCTGGCAACTGATTTGTAACGTGTCATTTATAAGAAACACTGTAAGTTTATCAATAAACAAAAACCAGCATTTGGAGTGTGAGCTTTATATTATAATAATAACATAATAATAATAATAATAATAATAATAATAATAATAATAATATATATATATATATATATATATATATATATAAAACATAATATTATATATTAATTTTAGCTATAACATTAGTTAATATTAAAGCTAAATATTTTGTTATTGGAACTGTTAAAATGTGTATATGTTATTTCATGTAATATTATTTATATATGTTAGAAAATAAAGCAATAAAACAAACCAGGGTTTTAAACTGTACATTCAGACATTCAGGCTAAACTTAGTTTGACCTCCTAAGTGTTACGAGTCTGTTTAGCTCCAAGTCTCCTATGTCTCCGATGGTCCCACCCTGTCTCCCTCTCCCGAGGACAATGATGGTGCCCTTTTATACTACCATCATTGAGTCAACACTAACCTCCTCTATCTCCATCTGGTATGTTGCTGCCACTGCCAAGGATAAAAGCAGACTGCAGCGTGTCATTCATTCTGCTGAGAAGGTGATTGGCTGTAGTTTGCCATCTCTCCATGACCTGTACACTTCAAGGACTCTGAGGGCAGTTCAGATCGTGGCCAATCGCTCTCACCCTGGACAAAAACTGTTTGAGGTTCTCCCTTCGGGCAGAAGACAAGTCTATAAAAGCCTCACGCCGCAAAAACAGTTTTTCCAGCTGATACTGGCCTTATTAATACTCCTTCACATGCATTATATTAAACACATTTTACTCAGACTGTATGCTGCACTTTCACCAAAATTTAAATTGTGTATTTTTAATATAGGCCTATTTATTTATTAATTATTTATGTTATGATTAAACTTAGATGTCGTCTTATTCTTCTTCCTATTTCTTATTTATTTTTAAAGAAGCTGCATACCAAAGCAAATTCCATGTTCATGTTGTACTTGGCAACAAAAAGTGGATTCTCTCCAGCCTCCACTGGTTCCCTTCAGTTCCTCTTCTGTTTGCTCCACTCTGCTGTGCGGATCTGCCTCGGGTCTTCAGGTCTCCAGCTCCGCCTTGGCATGTGGATCTCCTGTCTTCGCCTCAAGCCGTCGAGCCAGTCACTCCACCTCAGCCCATCGACCAGTCGGCTTCACCTCCCCCCCTTCCTCGACTCCACCTGCGGCTGTGGTCCTTACGGCTCCACCAAGCTCCCTCGTCCCTCTGTCACTGCCTTGGTCAGTTGTCCCACTGCCTTTGTCACAGACTTCCAGGCCTTCAGCTCTGCCTCATCCCTCTAACATTTATGGTCCGTTGGCCTCTGCTTTCCCTTCAGCTCTGCCTTTGTCCACAGTCCCACTTCTCTGTGTCAGTCTTCCAGCACTCCAGCATCCTTGGCCTCCAGGATCTACGGTATTGTTCTATATCTATGTCTCCTCAGCTCCATCTTGGACCGTCATCCTTACAGCTCCACCAAGCTCCCTTGTCCCTCCAGCACTGCCTTGTTCAGTTGTCACTCTGCCTTCGTCACAGACTTCCGGGCCTTCACCTACTCCTCGTGCTTCCACCCCTTTGGCTTCGTCGGGCTCCACCTTCCCTCCAGCTCTGCCTTGGTCCTCAGTCCCACTTCTCCACGTCAGCCTTCCGGCACCCTTGCTCCACCTCGGCCGCTCGTCACTGTCTCCATGGCTCCACCTGGGACATTAGTCCTTACAGCTGCACTGGGCTCCCTCATTCCTCCGGCACTGCCTTGGTCAGTTGTCACTCTGCATTTGTCACAGACTTCTGGGCCTTCGTCCCTCCACCCCTTTGGCTTCATCGGGCTTCGCTTTCCCTCCGGCTCCACCTTGGTCCTTCGGCACCCTGGCTTTACCCTGGCCGTTCATCACCGTAGCTCTGCCTTGGCCTCCAGGATCTACAGTGTCACCCTGTCTCTGTCTCCTCGCCTCCGCATGGGTCTCCAACTCTCCTGGCT
This sequence comes from Zacco platypus, assembly GCA_038088235.1. NCBI lineage: Eukaryota > Metazoa > Chordata > Actinopteri > Cypriniformes > Xenocyprididae > Zacco > Zacco platypus. The sequence continues at coordinate 43,094,690 of CM076085.1, read as the reverse complement.
CCACCGCTGGTGGTTGGACATCGGACTTCACCCTGGCTCCTCCCATCATTGGTTCCACCGTGGGCCTTCATCTTGGTCGTGCTCTGGGTCATCAGCTATCTCTTACCACCACCATCTCCTCCCTGGCTCCTTCTTCCATCATCTCCGCTCTGGTGTTCCCCTCTGCCCGCTCCTCCTATTTACTGTCTCTTTCCAAACCTTTGGCCACCTCCAGAGCCCCATTGTGTCTTGGTTGTGCTTTCCCTGTTCCCATTTTACCTATGTTCCCGGGTAATTGTTAATTCCCATAGTTTTTGATTAGTTACGCACATGTTTCTGTTCCAGTTAATTAGCTCACCCTGTGTATTTAAGGCTCTGGTTTTCCTCAGTCCTTTGTCCTGTGTTACAGTTATGTTGTAAGTTTGTAGTGCCTTCATTGTTCCTAGAGTTTATTACAAGTTTTATAAAAAAAATTTCCTTCGTAACACATTCTGTCTGTGGATACAGCTTCATGCGACACAAAGGTGGAAAAACAACATTTTCTGAAGGTTTAGCCTTTTCATATTTCAGACTTTGTTGAATAAGAAAACAAATTTGACTTATTTTTTTCTAAAGTTTCCACTAGACATATTTTTCATGCTGTTTCTTGAAATTTTCAGTAATTCATTTGGATGTTAGATTCATAACTCAGCAAGTTATATAATGTTCCTCTCTCTCTCTCTCTCTCTCACTCACACACACACACACACACACAGGGGAAGATGGTTGTATTATTCATAAAAAGCATAAAGCTTAAGGTTGGGTCAGGCGAGTATCAATGACCAGAATTAGGAAGTATTAGCAAGAGCAAGAGTGTCACATGTCATTTTCCCATTACACACACACACACACACACACATGGACACACATGGACACACACAAACAAACAAACAAATCTCCTTTTATCAGGCTTTCACACACCACACCACTGCACCTCTAGAGAGATCCTCTGAATACAGACTACAGTCGAGCAGATCCTGCCATTGTCTCTGGTATTATTTTGATTCTTACTGTGCTGTATTTTCACTAATGGATACTAGTAGAGGCCGGAGCGAACGTGAGCGGCTTTGATGGCATCTGTGCTGTCACAGTCTCTCTTTGATCCTGCATCCTGCTGCTCTAAATTGTCGATTCCCTGACTTTGTTGCACATGGTTTTGAAGTCCAGAAAACATTGTGATGTTTGTAGCAGTTGCCATGGCCACAATAACTCAGAAACTCCTTGAGCATTTTACAGTCATGCAGCACTGCAATAAATAAATAAATGAAATATAATAAACATGCTGCAGTGTGTATATATATATATATATATATATATATATATATATATATATATATATATATACACAAACACACACACACACTACAGGTCTTATTTTACTATGCAAAGAAAAATGCATAGAAAAACGAAAAGCTCACAAGAAAATGCATGCATTGACTACAGCATAATCAATTTTTAATCTTCTCTCTTGTTTTTTCATGTATTCATAATTTCTTTGTATGACAGCCTGGACAAAAATTATGTCTGCACAATTTGGCATGTTTCATTGCGTTATCACAAATAAAGCAATTGACTCCAAACACAACTGTGTAATATGCTAACAAAATCTGTGACAATTTTTTAATAATATTTGAATATATGGATAAAATGGATAAAATCATCGGCTAAAATACAGATTAGTAGTATATAGAGGAAACAAAAACACCAGTTACACATGACATGACTTCTGTGCATGATCGATTTGACACTAATGTTGAGGTTTATTGTGATGTTTCTAGGCATTGTAAAGAGAGACTCTGTAAAGCAGCCTGACGTTCGGCTCACCTCCGTCTTCTCTCTGGCTGTGTTGGACATCTCTGCTCAATACCATCTTCACAACCTGGAACAGTAATAGAGACGTGCTGGACTTCAATATCAGCCACGCCAAATTCAGTTTCCGTCAAGTTTTTGACACTCAAAACATGTACAAATATAATTCCATAGAATCTGCTCTGTGATATTATTGATAGCCTTTTCTTCATTTTAAATGGCTGAAAAGCAGATCAGGTGAGTTTTATTTATAGAGGTAAATAGCTAAAAATCATTGTATAGAGAATAGGCTGAGAGTGAACCAACTCCTTTTTAAAAACACATCGCCATACAGCCTACACAAAGGCTGCCGATAAATTACTTAGTAAAGCGTTTACATTCACGAACCACTGTTAAATTTAACAGAAAACCAAGCATACTATATGCAGGATTTAGCATGGCAGAAAGTAGCGAAATTTTGAAATATGATTTTGTTAAACCAGTTAATTTAGAAGTTTCAGCAATTAATTGTAACTTAATACGTAGCCTTTGAACACAATGCTTTCACAAATAGCTCTTTTTAGATGGGATGGTGTGTTTTCAGGGCTGGGTAGGTTACTTTTAAAATGTATTTCACTACAGATTACAAAATACACGCTTTAAAAAGTAATTTGTAACGTATTTCGTTACATTACTCAAGTTTAGTAACTTAATCTAAATACTTTAGAATACTTTGGAATACTAATAAGTGTGAAACAAACACAAAAAAGGTCATTGCAAGTTTTTATCTCACAATTCTGACTTTTTCCCTCAGAATTGTGTGATAAAAAGTTGCAATTGCGAGTTATAAAGTCAGAATTATGAGATATAAACTCGCAATATTGAGAAAAGTCAAAATTCTGAGATATAAACTGACAATATTGAGAAAAGTCAGAATTCTGAGATATAAACTGACAATATTGAGAAAAGTCAGAATTCTGAGATATAAACTCACAATATTGAGAAAAGTCAGAATTCTGAGATATAAACTGACAATATTGAGAAAAGTCAGAATTCTGAGATATAAACTCACAATATTGAGAAAAGTCAGAATTATGAGATATAAACTCACAATATTGAGAAAAGTCAGAATTATGAGATATAAACTCGCAATATTGAGAAAAGTCAGAATTATGAGATATAAACAAGAAAAAGTCAGTATTGCAAGTTTATATCTCCCAATTCTGACTTTATAACTTGCAATAGTGAGTTTAAATCTCGCAAATCTGAGAAAAAGAAGTCAAAACTGAAATGCAAACTCACAATTGTGAGGGAAAAAACAAATTGTGAGAAAAAGTTGCAGTGACGAGTGAATTATAAAATGACTCACAAAACATGAAAACAGTCGTGGATCATCAGGTCATGACAGGACAGTTCAGTTGACAGTTGGGCAGTTTTTTTATAAATTCAGTCATTTTGTCTTGTTCAGGACAGAACTAAATAAAAATAACAACATTTTTATGATCCTCTTAAAAGTATTAAAATGTTGATGAAACTTAACTCCTCTTTTTCAGACTGTCAGAGTCAGAGAATCACCAATCGCTGTTTAAATGACATTAAAACTCAAAGTAATCACTTTGGTAATCTAAAACACTTTTCAGATGTAACTGTAATCTGATTACCACCCATTTAAAATGTAACTGTAATGAAATACAGTTACTCAAATGTTGTATTTTAAATACGTAACTAAATTACTTGTATTTCGTTACTCCCCAACCCTGTGTGTTTTGTTCACTATTAATCTGTAATGTTGTTTCAGCCTGCCAGCTAAACTCATTAATGGAGGCATTGCTGGATTGGTTGGTGTCACTTGCGTGTTTCCGATTGATCTGGCAAAAACACGCCTCCAAAACCAGCAAAACGGATCTCGCATCTATACCAGCATGTATGTTTTATGCTCCTTTCATTGTCGGAGCAAATTAATGCCTGTGCTTGTGTGCACGCATATATGTGTGTGGATGTGTTTCATTCACAGGTCTGATTGTCTGATAAAAACCATCCGATCAGAGGGATTCCGTGGGATGTACAGAGGTGATGTTGTTCTCATATGTTGGTTCAGATCATTTGGAAGTGTTCATGCTTGGAAAAACTCCATCATTTATCCCCTTTTCTTCTTGATATCTTTCCTCCACATGTTTATCTCTAGGAGCTGCGGTTAATTTGACTCTTGTAACTCCAGAAAAGGCCATTAAACTGGCTGCCAACGATTTCTTCAGACACCAGCTCTCCAAGGATGGGTGAGAATAAAAACACTTTTTTTACATACAAAAAGGGGGAAAACAACAAGCAGAACTTCATTTCTCACATCTATCTATATCATTTAGATATTTAAATTTTAATTCTGCAATTTAAAAAATTGTGGTACAGTTAGGTATTTGCAATTGCATAAAATGTAAGTACATTCTCAGTTTATATAATTATATTATATTACTATATTCAGAATATATATGATTATGTTACTATATGCGGTTAGCTGTCTTACTTTTTAACCCTGTAAATTTCTAAGGATAGTTTCTATGATAAAACATATAGAATTCAATATTCTTAACTACAAAAAGCTACAAAAAATTAAATAGAAAAATACACACTGTTTGACACTATATGGGGTAAATCATTACAAAATTGAGTACAATACTTTTGTTTGAAATAAGCAATACTACCTAAAATAAAACAGTCATCTTCCACAAAATAACTGTTATTTAAAGGACTTTTCAGCAATATTTAATCAGAAACAATAGAATAGAAATTGTTATTATAAAATATAGCATTTAAGGGGCCAAACGCCAAGATGGTACGATAAGTCATGCCAGCATGGCTGGGAGCATCAGACCAAGTGCAACAATTAGTAATTAAAGACATTTTAAGATCATTTTAATAAAAAGGGCTGAAAAAATAAAAATTATATTATATATAAAATTTATATCAACATGCCTGTCATGATCTGGTGTTTGTTCCCCAGTCCCATCATTCGTCACATGTTTCTTGTTTTGATTTCTAGTCCTGTCATTTGTCATGTGTTCCTGTGTTTTGCTTTCGTTAGTCCCTGTCTATAGTCACATGTTCCTTGTTTTGAGTCTAGTTCTGTCATGTGATCTTTGTTTTGATTTCCCATGTGCCAGTCTTATCGTTAGTCATTATGTCCGTCACCTGTGCCTTGCTTGTTATCCTCTTGTGTTCCTCAGTATATATTCCCTCTGTGTCAGTCCAGTCCTTGTCCGTTGTTAAAGTTTCTGGTGTAGAATTTGCCTGTTCCTGTCTGTATTTCCCTGGATATCATTAAACTGTTTTACGAAACAGCCCTCGTCTTTGTGCCTTGTCTACACGTTACAATGCCAAAGCATTGCACAGAGATCCAGCCTCAGGGTCGTTTCGGCATCATGCCCCCTCAAAATTTAATCAAAAGTTATTAGCATTTTTGGAAATTTTTGATCACCTAATGGCGCTGTCTCAAAACTTTTTGAGTACCTTCAGGGCATGACACCGATGACTCTTATCGAGCCTTGTAATGATACGCCAATGCGTTCGAAAAAATACAGCATTTTTCAACAAAATTCAAAATTGCAAAATTGGGTATTGTCCACACTGCACTGAATCTAAAAAGACAATTTTTGTGTTTTTTGCCCAAATCATTCAGAAGTAATGAGCAAAAATGTCAATTTTTATATCTCCTGACCACTAGGTGTCACTGCGCCGAAACTGTCCAGGTATCCCCAGGTTATGCTTGTCATAACACACACCAAGTTTGGTCAGAATTAGTCTCACATAGCCAGACCTTCAGATGAACGGCAGAAGGTCTGGACTCTATCGCAGCTTTCATTGGCCAAGGACCGCCCAAGAGGACGTTTGAGTGACATGTAACACAGCCAATCACATTTCGTTTTGTTCTGTGTCGTTTTTGGGAAAAATTGGAGCAACAGCCTAGGAGTAGTCCTAAAAATTAAAAATCATGGAATTGATCCAATCAGTCAAGGAATCAGAAGGAAAATGAATTTTGTATCTAGCCCGTATGGTTCAAAAGTTATTAGCGTAAATGTGAGTGCAAATCTGGACAGTTGGTGGCGCTAGAGGGATTGAGCTAGAGACTTAAAAATTGCTGTGGTTAATGTTCAGACTGTCCTCTATATGAGTGCCAAATTTCAGAACAAATAAATGCGGAATAATAATAAGAAGAAGAATGAGTACAATAGGTGCCTACGCACATTCGGTGCTTGGCCCCTAAATACATGTGGCAACTTACAACCTGACATTTATGGAATTACCCTTTTGTACAACCAAATTTCAACCTTTCAGAATAAACCTTCATTATAGTGATTCGTATTCATTTAAATTAATTCATTTGCTCATTTGCATGACTCATTTACAGGGAATGTGCTCAGCGGTGGAACGTAATGGAAGTCTAATAACTTATTTAACAGTTGCACTGATTTAGAAAGAGGAATGCTCATTTTTTAATTTATTCTTTTTTGCTGCGGGCATAATGCAGGCTGGACGAAGTCTCAGATCTACTTCTTATTTTTTTAAGGGAACGAATCCACCGAGTTTTGAAAACAGAGCTGATCTGATAAAAGCCGTCCGTAAGCTTCTGCATTATAGATAGATATTGTGGTTTAACTCTGTACACCTTGAATACCTGGAGCTGTGTGAGCCTCTCCGTGGTGACTAATAGCTAGACTGATCAATTATTGATTAATACGGTCCAGTAGACGGCAATGAACGGATAAATTATTCAAATACATGTGTGTGAGAGTGCGTTTGGGTGTGTGATGTCATCACGTACGGTAAGGGTCAGTCTTGTTTACAGAGGAAATGGGCTTATCGTCATCTAAAAATAATGCTCCTTCCTTCTCTCTCCCTCTTTATCTTTTTGTTTTTCTGGCTCTCTCCCAGACGGAAGTTGACGTTGGTTGGAGAAATGTTAGCTGGCTGCGGGGCGGGTACCTGCCAAGTTAGTCACTCTCTCCGCTGCACTCAAAGGACCCACATTTCTCACACACACACACAACTTTATTCTCTTAAATGATTTGGCTTGAATACAACGGGAAGGAACAGTGCACCCAAAATGCAAATTTACCATGTCGGCGGAAGCGCATTTAAAAAAAACAAATGTTTGGCAGACTGTCCAAGCCTGTGTTTTCCAGATCAATCTAGAAATTTTTTAAAAGTTTGGGGTTGGTAAGACTTCTTGGTTTTTGAAAGAAGTCTCTTCTGCTCATCAAGGTTGCATTTGTTTGATCAGAAAATACAGTAAAAATATTATTACAATTATTATTTAAAATAACTGTTTTAATACATTTTAAGATGTAATTTAATGGAAAGCTGAATTTTCAGCATCATTACTTCAGTGTCACATGATCAGAAATCATACTAATATGATGATTTGATGCTCAAGAAATATTTATGATTAAATCATCAGTGTTGAAAATTTTCATATTTTTGTGGAAACTGATTCTTTGCGAATAGAAAGTCCAAAAGAACATAATATATTTGAAATATATGACACAAAATTAGTCATAAGAGTTTTGAAATTGAGATTTATACATCACATGAAAGCTGAATAAATAAGCTTTCCATTGATGTATGGTTTGTTAAGAAATCAATTGTTAAAAATCTGGAATCTAAAGGTGCAAAAAAGTCTAAATACTGTGAAAATTGTCTTTAAAGTTTTCAAATGAAGTCATTAGCAATGCATATCCACTCACAAAATACATTTTTGATATATTTGCGGTAGGAAATTTACAAAATATCTTCATGGAACATAATCTTTACTTAATGATTCTTGGCATAAACGAAAAATCGATAATTTTGACCCACACAATGTATTGTTGGCTATTGCTACAAATATACCTGTGCCTATAACCTTTTGTAGTCCAGGGTTACATATATGTTTTTCTGTAACAATGTAAAATATCTTTACTGTTTCCTTTTGATCTATGTAATGCATCCTTGCTGAAAGTATTAGTTTCTTGAAGTAAATACTTAATGTAAAAAAAAAAAAAATGAAATCGGTGCTACCTGACTAGAAAAAAAACTGCTGCTGTTTTCCATTTTGGCAAATAGGTAGAAAAACTTCAACACCCATAATGCACTGGGCACATAACCGTCCAAGCCCACTCCCACCCGCGTATGGATACGCTTACTATTTAATCAAATATGCCGCCTTGTTTAGTAGGAAATACTCCTTAGCAAACTTTTAGTCAGAATTTAAAGAGTGGGAGTGAATTAATTTTAGTTTCCAGTGAAGAATCCGGCTCGTTAGGCTGCAAAGAATCATAATAACAGAGAGAACACCGTGACGGAAAATCTGAAACACATCCGTGTTTGTTGTCAACATTCCAAACTGGATGATCATGAACGGTGTTTTAGGCCAAACGGATGAGATAACTGAAAGAAACTGTCGCTGTGTGCAGGGAAGAAAGCTGTTGCCACACTGTTTCATATTCACCATAATGCTGTTTAAAAAGTACACAAAGTACAATACAATTTTCAGTGATAAACCCACTTTTACAATGACTGTTCGTGGGCGTAAGTATAACTTATAGTTTTCACGAGACCCTGGAGCTGTGTCCCGGTAACAGAGAACGAGTAAACATTGTTCATTCACATATACTACCGACACTGCAACGGCACAAAGCGGGTTGAAAATCGGCTTTATATTAAACCCTAAACATACCTTCAATCTGACTACACGTCCTAACTTCTGTCTCTCTGCGCTCTGTGTTTTGGCAGGTGATTGTAACCACTCCTATGGAGATGCTAAAGATCCAGTTGCAGGATGCCGGCAGAATAGGTGAAAGAAAAACTCTCTGCCATCGTTGACACGTCTCATGTCCACTGATAGTGTGTGGATGATGGCATATTGCCATGCTTGCATTCTATTTCTGCAATGTTCTGTGCAATATGTATTGTGTGAAACATACAATATAGCTGTATGCATGGAATACTGGATGATATACTACATGTAGCTGAAATGTTGCATCCCACAATGCAATGCACTTAAAATGGCCTTGACCTCAACATCAACTGTAGATCATAACAGGACAGTTCTTGCTGAATTAAACATGAAATGTGGACCTGTGACAACATTGTAGCTTAGAACAACATAATATATACAGTGTGTGTGTGTGTATATATATATATATATATATTATATATATATTATATATATTATAAATATATATATTTCTAAAATTACAATTACATTGTTTTATAACTGTTGCATGTTTAATTCAGTGAGGGCGTCCAGTTTTATTCTTAGAAATATGATTTTATTTTTACATTTTTAATGCCATTTAGCATAAAAAATACATATCTCTCGCAAGTCTGACTTTATATGTTACAAGTCTGACTTTATATCTCGCAATTCTGACTTTATATCTTGCCATTCTGACTTTATATGTTGCAATTCTGACTTTATATCTTACAATTCTGACTTTATATGTTGCAATTCTGACTATATCTCGCAATTCTGACTATATCTCGCAATTCTGACTATATCTCGCAATTCTGACTTTATATGTTGCAATTCTGACTTTATATGTTGCAATTCTGACTTTATATCTTGCAATTCTGACTTTATATGTTGCAATTCTGACTTTATATGTTGCAATTCTGACTTTATATCTCGCAATTCTGACTTTATATGTTGCAATTCTGACTTTATATCTCACAATTCTGACTTTATATCTTGCAATTCTGACTTTATATGTTGCAATTCTGACTATATCTCGCAATTCTGACTTTATATCTTGCAATTCTGACTTTATATGTTGCAATTCTGACTTTATATCTCACAATTCTGACTTTATATCTTGCAATTCTGACTTTATATGTTGCAATTCTGACTTTATATCTCGCAATTCTGACTTTATATGTTGCAATTCTGACTTTATATCTCGCAATTCTGACTTTATATCTTGCAATTCTGACTTTATATCTTGCAATTCTGACTTTATATGTTGCAATTCTGACTATATCTCGCAATTCTGACTATATCTCGCAATTCTGACTATATCTCGCAATTCTGACTTTATATGTTGCAATTCTGACTTTATATGTTGCAATTCTGACTTTATATCTTGCAATTCTGACTTTATATGTTGCAATTCTGACTTTATATGTTGCAATTCTGACTTTATATCTCGCAATTCTGACTTTATATGTTGCAATTCTGACTTTATATCTCACAATTCTGACTTTATATCTTGCAATTCTGACTTTATATGTTGCAATTCTGACTATATCTCGCAATTCTGACTTTATATCTTGCAATTCTGACTTTATATGTTGCAATTCTGACTTTATATCTCACAATTCTGACTTTATATCTTGCAATTCTGACTTTATATGTTGCAATTCTGACTTTATATCTCGCAATTCTGACTTTATATGTTGCAATTCTGACTTTATATCTCGCAATTCTGACTTTATATGTTGCAATTCTGACTTTATATCTTGCAATTCTGACTTTATATGTTGCAATTCTGACTATATCTCGCAATTCTGACTTTATATGTTGCAATTCTGACTTTATATCTCACAATTCTGACTTTATATCTTGCAATTCTGACTTTATATGTTGCAATTCTGACTTTATATCTCACAATTCTGACTTTATATCTTGCAAGTCTGACTTTATATGTTGCAATTCTGACTATATCTCGCAATTTTGACTTTATAACATGCAGTTGTGAGAAAAAAAAGTCGCAATTACCTTTTTAATTTTTTATTTCATGGTGGAAACAAGCTTATACAGAATTTTCAGCATCATTACTCCAGTCTTCAGAGTCACATGATCTTTCAGAAATCATTCTGATATGATGATTAGATTATTTTGATTATTAATGATAATTAATTAATTAAAACAGCTTAATGATTTTGTGGAAACTGTGATAAATTGTTTTCAGGACTCTTTGAAAAATAGAAAGTGTTGACAAATGAGCTGCATTTATTAAAAAAAATGGAATCTTTTGTAGTATTATAAATATAGTTCACTTTTCACCAATTTAATGCTAAATAAATAAAAATATTAATTTGAAAAAAATGTTACTGCCCAAACTTTTGAACAGTAGTGTATATACTGCAGAAATAGTATTATTAATATGCTATTCTGACCATAGCCCATGTTTCTGACAGAGGCCCAGAGGAAGCTAATTGGCCAGCATGGTGGAGGAGGCGGGGCCAAAGTGAATGCGGACTTCCATCTGAAGTCTCCCACCGCTCTCCAACTCTCTAGAGATCTGCTGAAGGACAAGGGCATCGCTGGTCTCTACACGGGACTGGGGGCCACTCTATTACGGTAGTCTGACAGAGTCACTCAAACTGTGGGACACTTTTAGTCATAATGTGCTTTCTCTCCATCCTTTATCTCACACTGCTGAGTTCTCTCTCTTTCTCTCCCTCAGGGATGTGCCCTTTTCCATCATCTACTTCCCACTGTTTGCTAACCTGAATAGCCTGGGCAGGAGGAACACTGACGGTTCGGCTCCATTTTACATCTCCTTCCTCTCTGGCTGTCTGGCAGGCTGCACTGCAGCTGTTGCCGTCAACCCTGTGGACGGTGAGATGGTCTACATTGTATGACTACATTGATAAAAAACAGCAATATTATGAAATATTACTACAATTTAAAACAACTGTATATAAGCCTATTTTAAATTTATTCCTGTGATCAAAGCTGAATTTTCAGCATCATCCCTCCAGTCTTCAGAGTCACATGATCCCTCAGAAATCATTCTGATAGGATGATTTGATGATTTAGAAACAGTTCTGATTATTATCAATGCTGAGGATTCTTTGATGAATAGAAAGCATTTATTTGAAGTCAAATCTTTGTAACATTGTCTTTACTGTTACTTCTGGTCAATTTAATGCATCCTTGCTGAATACAAGTATCAATTTGTTAAATCAATATTGTTAAAATTGTTAAAAAGTCATGCTGAGGACAAACATTTGAACATGTTAAACGACTAGAAATCTAATTTCATATTGACCATAAAATTGAAAGGAGCCAAAATCTAAAATTAATTTGGTATAATCCAAAAAAATAAGGAAATGTGTTCATTTAGTTGAATATTCAGTGTTAACTCATTTCATTTTAGCGGTTAAAGGGTTAGTTCACCCAAAAATTCCTGACCCTCATGTCGTTCTACACCCGTAAGACCTTCGTTCATCTTCAGAACAAAAATGAAGATATTTTTGATGAAATCCGTGAGGTTTTTTTTTTTATCTGAAAACATTACTTTTGTCTGACATTTCATAATGAACTCAGACATCAGCTAAGTGCCAACTCGTATTCCGTAGTTCTTTTACGTGAATTGTAATGTGCAAAGTATTGTGGGAGATTTAAGGATCGATGCATCCTTCAAAATGAGCTGAATGAAGCACGTGAGATGAAGGCTGCCTTCCAATGATCCTTCAAATTGGACGGCCTTCAGCGATGCCTCATGAGGTGACAGCCGAGACATGCATCCTGACTAGGATTCAAATTGGAATTGATCTTTTGACCTTGACACTGCACAAATACACAGTTTCCTGCTGTCGGCACATACTAACTATCCTCCAACCATTTCTTGTTTTCTTTGTTTTTAAAAGCAGTCTTAATATTGATTTATTTTGGGTCCTAATTAGGAGACAAAGAGCACATAATATCTAATAATATACTTATATCAAGCTGTAAAAATGCGCCTTACGCACCCAAAAACAAGGAGTCTTTGTTTCTGACTCACTTCACACACGATGAGCGGGATGAGGGTATAAGTTTGACATGTCATTTATTATTTATTTATTCTGAGCGTCGCACCTCATTACTCCATTTCTACATCATTGCACATGCGCAGAACATTCCAGTTCATCGAGTGAAATAAAAAAGGTTTAAACCACCCCATTACAATCTAAATGAAATTTCAATTGGTTCATCCCGACGGACGTTGTTACATGTAGGGCTTTGAACGACTTCATATTTTTTTTTTTAAGTCGACATTTGTGATTTTGACGTCGACTAATCGCTGATGACGTCATTAATGAACAAATAAACCCAAACCTCGAGCTGAGAACGCGGGTCGCCTTGTGTACGGCTTTGGCATGTGACATAGGCTTTCGTTCCTACATAACAACTTATTTTATCAGCTCTTTTGTCTTTTTGTTATATTTCTCACAGATTTCTGCTCGTTCTAAATCAGATACAAATAAAGTATACATATGAATGCATTAGCAGGGCTGGGTATGTTACTTTTAAAATGTATTTCACTACAGATTACAAAATACATGCTTTAAAAAGTCATTTGTAATGTATTTCGTTACATTACTCAAGTTTAGTAACTTAATCTAAATACTTTAGAATACTTTGGAATACTAATAAGTGTGAAACAAACACAAAAAAGGTCATTGCAAGTTTTTATCTCACAATTCTGACTTTTTCCCTCAGAATTGTGTGATATAAAGTTGCAATTGTGAGTTATAAAGTCAGAATTATGAGATATAAACTCGCAATATTGAGAAAAGTCAGAATTATGAGATATAAACTCGCAATATTGAGAAAAGTCAGAATTATGAGATATAAACTGAAAATATTGAGAAAAGTCAGAATTAGGAGATATAAACTCACAATATTGAGAAAAGTCAGAATTATGAGATATAAACTCATATTAAATTCACAATTGCAAGAAAAAAAAGTCAGTATTTCAAGTTTATATCTCCCAATTCTGACTTTATAACTTGCAATTGTGAGTTTAAATCTCACAATTCTGAGAAAAAGAAGTCAGAATTGTGAAACACAAACTCACAATTGTGAGGGAAAAAAAAACAAATTGTGAGAAAAAGTTGCAGTGACGAGTGAATTATAAAATGACTCACAAAACATGAAAACAGTCGTGGATCATCAGGTCATGACAGGACAGTTCAGTTGACTGGTTTTTTTAATAAATTCAGTCATTTTGTCTTGTTCAGGACAGAACTAAATAAAAATAACAACATTTTTATGATCCTCTTAAAAGTATTAAAATGTTGATGAAACTTAACTCCTCTTTTTCAGACGGTCAGAGTCAGAGAATCACCAATCGCTGTTTAAATGACATTAAAACTCAAAGTAATCACTTTGGTAATCTAAAACACTTTTCAGATGTAACTGTAATCTGATTACCACCCATTTAAAATGTAACTGTAATGAAACACAGTTACTCAAATTTTGTATTTTAAATACGTTACTAAGTTACTTGTATTTCGTTACTCCCCAACCCTGTGCATGTGAGAGAGCGATTACATGTGAATTGATTCCACCTGCCAGCATCTGTGGGTTTTAGTTACTAAGAAATATTTATATGTTAGAACTTTTCAGCTATTTTATTGATGAATCACAGAACAGTGTTGACAATACATTTGTGCTCTACTGAATGGTTTTGCATGTGATGTACGTGTCTGTATGTGTGTGCGTGTTAAAATGTAGCAGTGCATTGGTTTAGAACGGTGATTAACTTGTGTGTACAATAAAACATGGATTCACCCGATCAACATTGAGCATCCAGATCAAAAATATCTTGAGTAGTCGATGTCAAGCTTAAAGGATTAATTCACTTCAGAATTAAAATTTCCTGATAATTTACTCGCCCTCACGTCATCCAAGATGTTCATGTCTTTCTTTCTTCAGTCGAAAAAGAAATGAAGGGTTTTGAGGAAAATGTTCCAGGATTTTTCTCCATATAGTGGACTTCAATGGGGTTCAATGGGTTTTGAAATGTCAGTTTCAGTGCAGCTTCAAAGAGTCTACATGATCCCAGACGAGGAATAAGAGTCTGATCTAGAGAAATTAGTTATTTTCTTAAAAAAAAAAATATATATATATGTATACTTTTTAACTACAAATGCTCGTCTTGCTCTGCGATGCGCCACACATTACGTAATCACGTTGGAAAGCTGCAGTAATTTTCTCCTTCAACTTGAAAATTGTCCGACATCATTGTTTTACCTTTTTTTGTAAAGGACTTTGACTTGGTCTTTGCCTGTTCACTTTGTGAACACTGGATCGTTATTTACATGACCTTTCCAACGTGATTACGTAATGCGTGGCGCATCGCAGAGCACTACAAGATGAGCATTTGTGGTTAAAGAGTATATAAATGTTTATTATTTATTATAATTTATTTATTTTATTTTTTTTTTTTTTAGAAAAAAAAATAATTTATTTATTTATTTATTTATTTTTTTAGATTTATTTATTTATTTATTTTAGATTTATTATTTTTTTTTTTAGATTTATTTATTTTTTTAGATTTATTTTTTTAGAAAATGTCTGATGGTTTCTCTAGATCAGACTCTTATTCCGCATCTGGGATCATGTAGAGTCTTTGAAGCTGCACTGAAACTGACATTTGGACCCGTTGAACCCCATTGAAGTCCACTATATGGAGAAAAATCCTGGAATGTTTTCCTCAAAAACCTTCATTTCTTTTCGACTGAAGAAAGAAAGACAAGAACATCTTGGATGACATGAGGGCGAGTAAATTATCAGGAAATTTTAATTCAGAAGTGAACTAATCCTTTAAAGCATCATTAAAGTTGACTAGTCGGTGCAACCCATAGTTACATGTGACATTTTTATTCCAAATATGCTACTAGGCCAATTATCAGATTAGAAGGGTCCATGTAAATGCATCTAGTCTCTTATAGAAGAACTAATCGTTTGTATGTGTGTATGTTTGTGCTGCAGTGCTAAAAACCAGGCTTCAGTCTTTGGCCCGTGGACGTCACGAAGACACTTACAGCGGAGTGAGAGACTGCATCCGGTAAACCGACGCTAACATACTAGTTTATTTTCCAGCATAACACAGAAAGTCTTTCGTCACTTTGTTTCTTATTTTTTCCTCTAAACATCTTGTAATCTTCCCCACAGTAAGATTCTCCGTCGAGAGGGTCCCTCTGCGTTCCTGAAGGGGGCGTACTGTCGCGCACTGGTCATCGCTCCGCTGTTCGGCATCGCACAGGTGGTGTATTTCCTAGGAGTCGGTGAATTTGTTCTCAGTCTCCTGCATGGACAAAAACACTGAATCTTCACTGCGGATGACCACTGATTTTGGAAAAGCTACTTGTATTCAAACCGCAGCAATAATAATCATATGATAAAAATGTATGTAGAAACAATTTTTACTCAGCAATCGTTAGTAAGTTTCACAAATAATTACAAAGAATCTGCAAGTAACACATTGATTTAAGTGCAATATTTCGTAATGATAGTAGAAGAACTGAAATAGTACAGTTGTGTTCAAAATTATTCAACCCCCCAATGCTGTAAATGGTTTTAGAGAATTTAGAGTACATTTGTAATTGAATTCAGAATGAAATCCTACAAGGACTTCTTAAAGAAGCATATGCAACTAAAATGACATCAATTGGTTTTGTAATACAGTAGTAAATGTTTCTTTTGTGAATTCTTCATTGACACAATTATTCAACCCCTTAAAGACTACCACTCTGAAGAACAGAGGTCCATTGAAGTGTTTTCAATCAGGTATTGAAAGCACCTGTGGATGTCAGGGAGCAGCAATAAAGCCTAATAAGCACCAATTAGGCAGCTTTAAAATGACTGTGATACTCAGCTCCTTCTAGACATTTACTGGTGTGGTTACAAACATGGTGAAGTCAAGAGAATGGTCCAGGAAGACAAGAGAAGAGGTGATTACTCTTCACAGGAAGGGCAATGGCTATAAGAAGATTGCAAAGATGTTAAACATACCAAGAGACACCATAGGAAGCATCATTCGCAAATTCAAGGCAAAGGGCACTGTTGAAACGCTACCTGGTCGTGGCAGAAAGAAGATGCTGACTTCGACTGCTGTGCGCTACCTGAAGCGTAGAGTGGAGAAAAGTCCCATGTGACTGCTGAGGAACTGAGAAAAGATTTGTCAGATGTAGGTACTGAAGTTTCTGCTCAGACAATACGGCGCACCCTGCGTAATGAAGGCCTCCATGCCAGAACTCCCAGGCGCACCCCCTTGCTGTCTCCAAAGAATAAGAAGAGTCGACTGCAGTATGCCAAAAGTCATGTGGACAAACCACAGAAGTTTTGGGATAGTGTTCTGTGGACTGATGAAACAAAATTAGAACTGTTTGGGCCCATGGATCAACGCTATGTTTGGAGGAGGAAGAACAAGGCCTATGAAGAAAAGAACACCTTGCCTACTGTGAAGCATGGCGGGGGGTCAATCATGCTTTGGGGCTGTTTTGCTTCTGCAGGTACTGGGAAGCTTCAGCGTGTGCAAGGTACCATGAATTCTCTTCAGTACCAGGAGATATTGGAGGACAATGTGATGCAGTCCGTCACAAACCTGAGGCTTGGGAGACGTTGGACCTTTCAACAGGACAATGATCCCAAGCATACCTCCAAGTCCACTAGAGCATGGTTGCAGATTAAAGGCTGGAACATTTTGAAATGGCCATCGCAGTCACCAGACTTAAATCCGATTGAGAACCTCTGGTGGGACTTAAAGAAAGCAGTTGCAGTGCGCAAGCCTAAGAATGTGACTGAACTGGAGGCTTTTGCCCATGATGAATGGGCGAAGATACCCGTAGCTCGCTGCAAGACACTTGTGTCAAGCTATGCTTCACGTTTAAAAGCTGTTATAACTGTAAAAGGATGTTGTACTAAGTATTAAGATTGAATGTCACTTGGGGGTTGAATAAAACTGATAATGATGTGAGCAGAGAAAAGACATTTGTGGTTATTTCCTTATAAATGTTATGTTATATTTGTCTGACCTACACGTGCCTCTTTGATTTAATTGTAAGCAGGATGACTGAATGATCAAAATCAATGTCAAACCGGCCAAAACAATCAATTTCAGTGGGGGTTGAATAATTTTCAACACAACTGTATATACTTGTAAAATGTACTCCAGTAATTTTTGATTTATTTACAACTTTACAAAAAAAAAAAAATCATTCCTTTAAGGCACAATATGTAAGATTTTTGGATTAAAATATCCAAAAAACAACTAGAACAATGTTACATATTTTGTTGACTTTAACATCCCAAATGTTTCCGAGAATGTTTAAATCCAGGGAAACGTGAGAGAAGAACCGTGTCCATGTGTCGCCATCAATGACATCATACCTGTGTTTTATTTTGTTGAAACCATGGAAACACCAAAGATGCTTTAACATGTTATGTGCTTTATTAGACAGGTGAGCAACCGTTTGGATACATTCGTCAACAGAAAACGAATCATGTTTAAATCTTGTTTTCTTGATTTACTATGTCTAATATCGAGCGTGTCTCATAGCAGCTGTCGAGCGAACGCACAGAGTAGCATTATAGAAACTTCCAACACACAAATGTATCTAATATGATCAATAGCACTGCCCTCCCCACATACGCATGACCAGATGAAGTGGAAGGCATAATAAAAGTCCCGCTCGTCTCTCATTAGCAGTCTCTCCAGCCGGCCTCGGCTCTACTCTGCTTCATACTACAGAAACGTTAATAATCTCATCCATGATTTCTGCACCGGCTGTAGACGTGAAGACAACACCTTTCATGATTCCTCGAAATCAAGGCATCATCAAGTTACGCCTTTGTTGCAAATAAGCGACCTCTAGTGGTGAAACATTACATATTGTGCCTTTAAAGTGTAGGTTTCATATCCGCATTAAAAAATTGTAGGGTTCTTTAACTAGTTGCTTATTAGCATGCCTATTACTAGAATACTGGCTATTTATTAGTACTATTAAGCACATATTAATGCCTTATTCTGTATGACCTTATTCTACATTCTTAATCCTACCCAATACCTAAACTTAACAACTACCTTACTAACGATTAATAAACAATAAATTATGCGCTTATTAAGTGAAAAGTGATAGTTAATAGTTTATATGTGTTCCCTATACTAAAGTGTTACCAAAAACCCTCATCAGCACCATCTATGAGTACATGATGACAATAGCTCTGTTCTAAAAGCTAGTGAGCTGCTGATCTAAACAGTGTTTAGCCTGTTACCTGTCCTGGTGTAATGAAGAGTGTGTGACAACGCGGGTGCAGATCCAACTGCAGGCTTTTATTGAGAAACGTGGACAAACAGGTAATGGTCAAATATCAGCAAACAGGAATGTCAAAGGCTAGGCAGAATCATAAACGTAAACAGGCAGATATGTCGAGGCAGGCAGCAAACAAGCAGCGTCCAAAAACACAGAGCACTAAGTCCAGAGGGCAGGCAGATAAACGTCGACAACGGGGGAAACAGGCAGGAACAAGGAAACAGGAAGACTAGACAGTAAAGCAACGCTCAGAAATGTAAACACTATGAATTATAAGACCTCGCACGTGTGTGTGTGTGTGTTGAGCTTAAATACTGTGTGTAAAATGAGCCTCAGCTGGTGCAGTGATCAATGACAGTTACAGGGGATTCTGGGAAATGTAGTGAAGTCCAGGAGTGAATGTGCATGTGTGTGTGGGTGTGTGTGTGTGTGTGTGTTGAGCTTAAATACTGTGTGTATAATGAGCCTCAGCTGGTGCAGTGATCAATGACAGGTACAGGGGATTCTGGGAAATGTAGTGAAGTCCAGGAATGAATGTGCATGTGTGTGTGTGGGTGTGTGTTGAGCTTAAATACTGTGTGTATAATGAGCCTCAGCTGGTGCAGTGATCAATGACAGGTACAGGGGATTCTGGGAAATGTAGTGAAGTCCAGGAGTGAATGTGCATGTGTGTGTGGGTGTGTGTGTGTGTGTTGAGCTTAAATACTGTGTGTATAATGAGCCTCAGCTGGTGCAGTGATCAATGACAGGTACAGGGGATTCTGGGAAATGTAGTGAAGTCCAGGAATGAATGTGCATGTGTGTATGGGTGTGTGTTGAGCTTAAATACTGTGTGTATAATGAGCCTCAGCTGGTGCAGTGATCAATGACAGGTACAGGGGATTCTGGGAAATGTAGTGAAGTCCAGGAGTGAATGTGAATGTGCATGTGTGTGTGTGTGTGTGTGTGTGTGTGTGTGTGTGTGTGTTGAGCTTAAATACAGTGTGTAAAATGAGCCTCAGCTGGTGCAGTGATCAATGACAGATACAGGGGATTCTGGGAAATGTAGTGAAGTCCAGGAGTGAATGTGCATGTGTGTGTGGGTGTGTGTGTGTGTTGAGCTTAAATACAGTGTGTATAATGAGCCTCAGCTGGTGCAGTGATCAATGACAGGTACAGGGGATTCTGGGAAATGTAGTGAAGTCCAGGAGTGAATGTGCATGTGTGTGTGTGTGTGTGTGTGCGAGAAAGTCCTAGATGGAGTGCCCTCTAGAGGCTGTCATGGGCACTCCAGCTGATAATCCTGACACCTGGTAGCGGGTCACTTATATATTTTAGTAATCATAAATAAAATCAAAACGCTCAAAAATCATGCTGTGAAAACCGTTTTGAACACTGCATTACCATGGAAATGGTACTTTAAAACCTTTTTAGAGGACTCGATTTTTGTGATATCAATTTCAAATTTGGAAGACAGGTGGCTTTGATTTTCTATTCCAAATTATTTAGCAAAATATACATTTTGTATAAAATAAAAATGTTTAGTTCAGTTACAGTAAACTTTTTTTTTCACTTTTTAATTTTTTTAAGCTGCTTTCACCTCTGCCATAATCTAGAGTGTCTTTAAAAAGAGACCAATTGTAGGGCTGTTATTTTGAAGCATTGATGAATTTAAGTTTGGTTAAAACGTTAATTTATTCCAAATCTCCTGCCACAGATTTTTCAACAGAAGTTAATACTTTTATTCAGCAGGGGTGTATTAAATTGATCAAAAGTAACAATAAATGCATTTATAATGCTACAAAAGATTTTGTATTTCAAATCACTGCTGTTCTTTTGAACTTTCCACAGTTTCCACAAAAATATGAAGCAGCACAACCATTTTCAACATTGATGATAATCATAAATGTTTCTTGAGTATCAAATCATCATATTATCACGATTTCTGAAGGATCATGTGACTCTGAAGACTGGAATGATGATGCTGAAAATTCAGCTTTGATCACAGGAATAAATTATATTTTAAAATATATTTAAATATAAAACAGTTATTTTAAATTGTAATAATATTTCACAATATTACTATATTATTTGACAAAATAAACGCAGCCTTGGTTACACTTCTTTCAGAAAACCTTTAAAAAAAATCATACAAGCTGTCATATCTTCAGCCACACAAATTTTGCATATTTTTTTGAAAGATATGTTTTCATTTATGTTCAGAATGACTCATTTATGGATAAATTAGACATTTTAATTCATGTTTGAATGTTCTGCGAAATGCATTCTTTGTAGAAGGAAATCTGCGATTGCATTTTCAGCTAGTTTCATGATTAAAATCAAGCACAGCGGTTTCCTTTTATTGAACTGTGTTTAGCTCGGTCTTATCAGAATCAAAAGAGACAGATAGCTTTCTTTGAGCTCGTTTCTGTGCACAAAGGACGGCAAAGTGTCGCACACCTCAAACTGAAATCATCTTCAGAAGACGTTTTAATTGCACTCCACACGAAAACGCTGCTCAGGGTTAGAGGTTAAGAACGAACCCTGAGCAGATTATTCGAGGAATATTAACCTCGCAAGCCCTGTGCAACAAGAGAACGCAAGGGATTGTGGGCAGACATGCTGCCAACCACTCAAGCAAATCAAGGTGGCAGGAAAAATGCATTGATTGCTGGGTATGTGATTGTATCTGCAGGGGCTTTAGATCGCATTTTGTATTCGGAGCACAGACCCTTCTTCCATGGCAGGCTTTTAATAGCTTTCACACCGTAACTGTCCAAAGGGACATTTTGAACTATACACCGGTTGCTATTTTCATCTGTGCACTGTAGTGGCCGTCTCTATTTCATTCTAATCTCTGCCATCTCCTCTCGGCTCTAATCATACCTCTCTGGCCTCATCTCGGAAAAATTTTCTATCTCCCCGGTGGGCTCTGTTATTGATTTTTGTGTGTTTTGTGCGAGTATATTTCGTCTCATAGCATAAGACCGAAGTGGCGGCGTCACAAACACATTTCGAGAGATCCGTTTCATCTTGATATCACAGTCCTGAAATGGCCGCGCTGGAGGCGCTGATTGCGAACTCACAGTAAGAACACAGAGCGGCGGAGTATACATGCGATGCATGGACAGCTCTAATAACTATGCTCTGCGCCTCGGGGAATATCTGTCTACATTCTCCTCTGATTTCTGCTCATAATGAAGCCAGATCTTTTTATGTGCAGCCAGTGAAGTCACTTTGTAATTGAGATGCAATAGAGACGAAGGGAACAGTGGGGATTAGATCTACACAAAGAGGCCTCAAAGATGGACAGCCGCGTCCTTACGCTGTAGAAAAAATATCCCAGGAATGGCCGTTGCGATTACGTTGTTCGGACGGCGAGTCGGTGGAGCCGCGGTGTCAAGGTCCCGCCCACAGAGTCATTCGCAAGCACAGCTGTCAATCATGACGTTACGTGCGTTTTTATAGCATCAAATAAGTGACTAAAACCAAACATGGAAAATGAACACTTGAACATACGCCTGCATGATGAGAACTACCTAAAATATATAAAAGATATGTATCGTGAAAAGCGCTATACAAGTAAATTTGAATTGAATTGAATTAAAGTGACGGATCCATCTTCTGGGAAAAAAAGTGTAAATTGGATTTTTTTTAGTTTGGCTCACATCCCATTCGATTACATTGAGAGGCCAGCTATCCACCAGGGGGCGATCTGAACGCTTTGGCTTCACTTGTCAAGACTTGTGCGACACATTTGTGAGAAACTCGTTTTTTTTTTTTAAAGGATTAGTTCACTTCAGAATTAAAATTTCCTGATCATTTACTCGCCCCCCTGTCATCCAAGACGTCTTTCTTTCTTTCTTCTGAGGAAAACATTTCAGGATTTTTCTCCATATAGTGGACTTCAATGGGGTTCAACGGGTTGAAGGTCCAAATGTCAGTTTCAGTGCAGCTTCAAAGACTCTACATGATCCAGACGAGGAATAAGAGTCTCATCTAGAGAAACAATTTCTAATAAAAAAAAAAAAAAAAACATATACGTCCCTTGTGACCTTTCCAACGTGATTATGTAATGCGTGGAGCATCGCAGAGCAGCGCAAGATGAGCATTTGTGGTTAAAAAGTATATCATTTAAATTTTTTTTTAAAAAATGGCTGAGATGAGACTCTTATTCCTCGTCTGGATCATGTACTCTACATGATACTTTTTAACTACAAATGCTCGTCTTGCTCTGCGATACGCCACACATTACGTAATCATGTTGGAAAGCTGCAGTAGGGCGAAACACTCATTTTCTCCTTCAACTTCAAAATTGTCCGACATCGTTGTTTTACCTTTTTTTTGTAAAGGCCGTTTGACTTAGTCTTTGCCTGTTCACTTTGTGAACACTGGATCGGTATTTACATGACCTTTCCAACGTGATTACGTAATGTGTGGCGCATCGCAGAGCACTGCAAGATGAGCATTTGTGGTTAAAGAGTATATAAATGTTTATTTTATTTATTTATTTTTGAAAACGTCCGATTATTTCTCTGGATAAGACTCTTATTCCTCATCTCGGATCATGTAGAGTCTTTGAAGCTGCACTGAAACTGACATTTGGACCTTCAACCTGTTGAACCCCATTGAAGTCCACTATATGGAGAAAAATCCTGGAATGTTTTCCTCAAAAACCATCATTTATTTTCGACTGAAGAAAGAAGGACATAAACATCTTGTATGACATGAGGGTGAGAAATTATCAGGAAGTTGAACTAATCCTTTCACTTGAGTGCCTCAATTTTTATAACGCCTGTCATGCGCACTGCGAAAGACGCATGAGCACAACGGTCAAAAGTCACATTTATCCAATTGTCATAGACAAAATCCAGGCATTTCAACTGGAATCTACAAATTCAGGGAATTTCACACAAATTTTGCAATGATTTCAGTTGGTAACGTGAACTCTCCACATTGACCAATAGAAAGAGGCTGTTTTGAAAGTGACTTCTCTGAGTTGTGCTTCATATATTGCTAGAACTTTAACAATGGACTTTTTTCACTAATGCAATCGCATCTAAAACTTTTGGAGGTATGTTTTTTTTCCCCCTCAAAACTGGGTGGGACAACAACATAACCAACGGATGAAATCTAATCAACCAACTAAGAACAGCATCATTCACATTTTCATTACATCACTTTATAGGATCCTATAAAGTTTATTTACACAGTGTGGATCGTTTAAAAGTAGCTTTAAGTGTTAAACAAGAAAATAATGATCAATGATGCAAACAGAATTCACTTAAATCAGCTGTAGAAAGACATTAGTGAGTCAGTTCAGTTCGGATTCTAGATTGAAGTTCAGAAAATTTCATCCAGCTCCTGATTGAAGATTGGGATACATCACATTTGGAAGAAAGAGGAACACATCGCCCAGTTATTCTATTAAAACACAATTTCACCTGCATCCGTGAAAGCAATATTGTGCAGTTGTTTAACTATGTGATGTGCAGCACACACTGTTTGCGCAAGGTGAACCGGGAGATCAAGGCGGTAAAATTACCCAGACCCTTGTGCTTGATTACCCATGAAAACAGCGTGAGATGAAAGGCACGCTTGTTGACTCGAGTTCACAAGCAACCGGCAAGGCGGCTTAATGAATATTCACCTCAAAGGGAGCTAGTGAGCGGCCTTGCCGTTTATACTGTCTACATGGGCAGCTGCCTTCTAAGGGGCCTTCACACTGGACGCATTTTTGCTCGGAAAAATGTGATGTGAGCAGTAGGATGGAAAACGCAAGACACATTTTTAAAAGCTGAGCTTCACACAGAATGGGTTTTTCTTTTTAGGCCCTGTTTCCTCCTGGTATTAAGATGCGTTTTGGTCAATCAGATCACAAGTGGACGATGCTAAATACAGGTGTAAACAGGGTCTAAAACCAGGAACACACTATGTCGACGAACTCGTGGCGATGAAAGCAGACTGTGGGGTCGGCTCATGTCGACAGCTTCTGGGTCCAAAGTTGCCACACCGAACCGACGCTCGACACCTGCGTATAAAGGAGATAATAGTCAATTTAAGCAGATATATTTGTCAATGTTCGTCATTCAAAAATGGAAAGCGAAACTAAGACCGCATCAGTCAAGCTGATCACGTTCTTTATTCCTCTCCGCTCCTGTTATTATGAAAATATTCGTGCATTCGAGGTAAGATGACGTAAAATTAGAACAAACTTCATGACTTCTTTGCTTGCTTTCATAACTTTCGCTTATATCCTCGTGAACTGACTCGTTTGCTATACTGAACAGCCAATCGGAGTTCTCTCTCACTGACGGCCCGATTAAACAGGTCGAAAAACAGCCGTCGAGGACCAACTTCAGCCGACGGTGCGGAACACACTGAGAAAACTTGTAAACGCTCATGTGATCGAATGTGTTGAAACAGCCACAAAAGACCATCTATGGACCTAAAGCGTGAACATGCTCTAGTCAGACGGGGTTTTAACTTTGTCGGCTGAAGACCCAAGTTTGGTTCGGAACTGAAAAATGTACCAAGCACAATGTTCTCCACCATTCCTGATTTCTAACACTCACTCACAGCGTCCGGCCGGTCTTGTGTCTGTCACAAGACTTGTATGTTTTTCTGTCATTATGGGCGCGTTCAGATGTAAAGTGAGTGAGCTTATTTCATCCATTAGATCAAAAGATCTGAAAAAAAAAACATACGTTTACCCTCCGCTCGAAGAAATCAGGACAGAAGTGTTGGAAAGTGGATAAAAGAGACGGATTAAAGCACCAGGTGTGAACGGGAACGTGTCTCCCTCGTCTACTGGTGATCCGTTCCACCAAAACGCATCTTAATACCGGAAAAGTTATGGGAAAAGTTGCTTTTAAAAGTAGTGCGTTACAATATTGCGCTTCCTAAAAAATTAACTAATTGCATTACTTTTATTTTTTATGGAAAGTAATGTTATGGAACTTTTGCATTTACTTTTTTTACTTGTTTGTTTTTATAATGAAAAAGTGTATTTTTTCATTTTTTCAGTATTAATTTTTCTGTATTATGTTTTTTTTTTTTTTAATTTTAAATGTTAAATTTTAGTATTCAAAAAGCATGCCTAATTAATTGAAATCATGAAACGTATACAGTTTAATGACAAATTATTAAGTTAAAAAAATATTTTAGGGCCCAATGAAATACGTTTTATTTATTTTTCGGAATTTTAAGAGTTTCATTTAAGATTTTTTTATTTTTTTAAGTTAAACCAGCTTTTGAGGTTTTACCAGCTTTCATAATGTTAATCATTTGAAAATGATAGCCTCTTACAAGTTTTTTTTTTTTATATTAAACAGCATCGTTCTTTGCTTTACAAATTTGCAGGACAATCTGAATCTGTGATTTGTCTCATTTGCGAATTGTGTCTCTTAGAAAATCTAAAGTGAATACAGATTACAAAGCGCTCACCAAAACCATGCGTTTTGTATTGATTTACCATCTAATGAAGTTATATTTGGTTAAATAACATCAGTGTGTCACCTACAGGCCTTTTGGCTGAAGTCTAGGTTGGTAAAGAACGCACAAAGGCTATTACAAAGATCTCAAGCTGACTATCTGAAGACGTTCCTGTAGTTTACCCATTAATAGACACGGTACTTCCTTGAAACTCCAGCACAGCTCTACAACAACCATCATGAAATGAGCCTTCACAATAGATAATGCTTTACAATGAACTCTACACATGGCATCTGCTCAATAAAAGACCTTACTCACCTGCTGAGTAATAAAACACCATGTTCGTGTCACTTTTACAACATTTCACATCTCTCAGTTCTCGCTGTTTCTGAAAAGCCAGGCCGATGTTGATTTATGTTTTATTACGAGCTCTGTCATGTTGTCTCTCGACCAGCAGACTCTCCTCTGTTCGGTGTTTGCCTAAAACAGGGGATTCTCCGGAGGTTGGAGATTTTGCTGCTCGTTGTGAGAACTAACACTCTCACTGCCACACCAGACAAATTAGTCCGAGCAACCTTTCTCTATTTATGGAAACGATGAGACGAGGGACGCAATTACACGATTTCATGCAAAAAGCATCCTGAAATATAAACACTCGTAAATGGACTTAAAAACTCATTTTGTTAAAAGGATTAATGGTATATTGACTCATTATTTACATTTTGTTAATTTTGAACAACAACAACAAAAAAGTTACATAGTGCATAATTATTCCACCCACAGCACCTTGTAGCCAAAGTCAGAAAATGACTTTTTGTACTTGAAACAGTATTATTATTTATTGTTTGTTATAGTTTTAGTAATATGTTGAAGTAGCTTTTATTTTTTATATTTTTAGTTTACCATTATA
>CM076085.1:42985000-43062500 GCA_038088235.1 Zacco platypus | reverse complement strand
GATTACAAGGCCACATGAAAAAAGAAGATGTGTAAATCATGTATAATCAATACTGCGATGTTCCATAAGAATGGTGACTTTGTTTTATTTTCTCACCTACTTTTATGTTGCCCAACGTAAAGTGGATTCATTTTTGAGTCAGCTAAAGTCTTGAGTGTAATAAAACTGCCAAATATACAAAGAGTCCACATGTTTTAGATAAAGGCACAACAACACATGCATAAAAATCACTTAAAAGCCTCATAAAGTATGGTTCAGCAAAAAGCTTGAAATATAAAAAGATAGAGATACATCATGAATGAACACAAAACAGAGTCAGATTGGAAAAAATAAGACACCGAAGAACTGTGAGTCTGACAGGACCAAAGTCATGGGGTTGATTCTGAGGGAACTGGAAGAGAAACCTTCAATGCAATGGAAGTTCAAAGAATATACATGTTAAAGGTTGTGTACAGCATATGTAATATGTCCAAGAATGTATTCATACAACATACCAAAAGAACAAACATCATTAAACTGTAGATTCTGTACTTTTTTAACGGTTTCAGCAGAAACAACAAAGTTACAATGCTCAAAGTTCAATGCAAAGAGAGATATTTTCTGTTTAAGGACTACAACAATAGAACTACAACAAGCTTTTTCCTCGGTTAGTGACATCACAAACCCTAAAATTTACATAAACCCCGCCCCCGAGAACACACAACAAAGTGGGCGGGGCCATGTTGTGCTGCTTTAGAGAAGAGGAAGAGTTGTTGTAGTCGAGTGTTGTTGATGCCGTCATTTTACGCCGGACTGCTTCACAAACGAGGGTCAATTCAAGGAAAAAAGATGAACATGACGACACATGCTAGTGATGAGTTGATCAACTCCACAGCAACTACATCAATTTATCCACTAACCGTTCAGAAACTTCTTCCTGAGTCTCTCCATCAGTGTCGACTCCGGTTTGAACACTTTCCTCATTTTGTCTGCATGAGATTCTCCAGCTTTGTTGTTGTTGAGCTGTTAAAGCTCCGCCCTCTTCTGGAGCAGCAGCTCATTTGCATTTAAAGGGACACACACAAAAACACCCAAATGGGGGTGAATTTGACAAGCTATAATAAATGATCTGTGGGGGATTTTGAGCTGAAACGTCACAGACACATTCTGGAGACACCAGAGACTGATATTACATCTGGTGAAAGGGGCTTTATAGGTCCCCTTTAAGACAGCAAATGTACAAGATGATTAAATGCTTAAATGATATTAATTAGCAATTGAAAACCAGTAATCAACAAAAGAATGACAACACATCACTTAAATTTGCTACAAAACATCCCAAATCATCATAACCATCACAATACAAGCAAATCATCTGCGTCTGCATGTGTTTGAATTGCAGAAACATTAAGACGTTAATTGTCAGGTGATCTCAGGTAAAGTTTGGAGGGTCTTATATTTCTTTAAAATTCAATATCTAATCATTGCAAACAATTGAAAACAGTGTCACCACAGTGCTTGGCATGCATGAATTGATTTGATTGGCTGACCATAGAGCTGATGATTATATCTACCACCATCAGACAAAATGGGACACTTTTAAGTGATATTTTGTGACGAGCAGGGCCGGGCGAGAGCCGTGAGGGAACGGCGCGAGGCTGGTGACTAGAGTGATAATGAGCGTCAGCTGCTCGGTGCACCGGTCTCGTATCTCTCACGGAGGAGCTCCGGAAGCTTAAAAGAGGAGCGACGACAGTGAAGGACGAGAGACGACCAGGCCTGGATTTTATGTTGTGTTTTATTATGTTTGTGTGGGCGGCATTCTCCGTGTGGAAATGCAGCCATTTTACTTTTGTTTTATTGTTTGTTTATTTTATTATTAAAGTTACATTCATTGTTCGCCGGTTCCCGCCTCCTTTTTCCCCGTTCTTACAAACAGTGTTTATGATGGATTTTCTTCATAAACACTGAAAAAATACCATGCATGATCACAGGATTCATTTAGCTATACGTGTGCATAATGCAAACCAATTATTGTGATGCCATATTATATAAGATTGAAAGATTTATTCCCAATTATGCTGTATTGTTTTGATTTAATAGAAACAGTGAGCTTTTTGACAGTTTTTTGTCCCATGTTCGACACATAATCCTCTAAGAGCATGGCATATTTTTCACGCTGACCAAAACGCGTCCAATTTTACTCGACTTCATCCACATAAACTGAGATTTTAGCGCTCGTGCCATCAGCTGGACACGCACAACTCAACCTTCTCCCCCGACATCAGCCGAATGAGGGGACCGGGAAAGAAAAACCAAGTGAGTGAAAGAAAGAAATAAGCTGGGAAGGAGAGAGCGAGAGAGAGAAAGAGAGAGAGAGGGAGAGAGAGAGAGAGAGAGCGCGCGCGCGGTGCTCCATGGTCACTCGCTCACTGGAAGCTCGAGAGCACATTTTGGATTCGACTTTTTCTTGGAAGGGACTTGAGAGAAGAAACAAGCGTTTGTTGGCGTGCCAAAGGCGAACAGCCATGCACCTGAATCGGGAGGACGAGGAGGGAAAAGGTGAGATACTTTGGTGGATTCCGCTCGTTTGTTTTCAGCCAGAACGCCCGCCCTTGAATGGCAGACGATGTGGCGGCACCGGTGCACGGGTCAGTACCGTGCCATTTCGAATGCATTTCGCTTCAATTTGTCCTCAACTGCAAACTGTCAGTTGCCGAACGTGCAAACAGGTGTAACCAGGATTCTCTACATACATTCGCGTGTGCACACATCTGCAGCACCTGTTGTTGTGTTGTACCGTGAAGGTAAATGCATTTATCCCGGTGCCTTTTGAGGGAGTTGTCATCCAGGCACGCGCAAGGTCATCATCTCTCATCACACAGAGATGATGCGCGTGCGTTTATTGTTCCGACCGAGTGTGCGTGTGCTCGTCCTGTCCATTGCGTCCGCCAAAACATGCATCAAAAGCATTTTCCTCACTTTTTCGTATGGAAATGTGAGAAAGTGAGGATGGGTCATTAAGAGGACGAAGGGAAAAGGACATGCGTTGGCCTCTGCCCCCTCCTGTTGCGCGCCACGAGATTTGTCAGGTGGTCAAATTACGATGGTCAGTTGTTGAGTGTGCACAGATTTATTTGAGACAAAAAAAAAAAAACAAGCTTGTGTTACAAGACGTCAGATAATAAAGCTCTAATTTGTGATGCGAGATGTCAGT
The DNA here is from genome assembly GCA_038088235.1 of Zacco platypus. Lineage (NCBI taxonomy): Eukaryota > Metazoa > Chordata > Actinopteri > Cypriniformes > Xenocyprididae > Zacco > Zacco platypus. The sequence continues at coordinate 43,059,304 of CM076085.1, read as the reverse complement.
TCAGAAATCAAAGAAAAGCCTTTGATTTCACCCTTGAATGTGAAGAACATTAAAAAAAAAATACCTTTGGAGATTAATTTATCCCTATATACACCAATTCTGTCATGGCGTCAATTTGTAGACCAACCCGGGAGGTTGTACCCTTGAAAATTTCTTGTGGGTTTTTAGAATAGTTTTGGATATATGAATAAAATATGTTAGCACTTTTTTTTTTTTAATCTCCCCATGATACTAATCTAGGCTGCAATATATCAGGCTGGGGTAAAAACAACCCAAGTTGGGTTGAAATTGGACAAACCCAGCAGTTGGGTTAAATGTTTGCCCAATGCGTTTGGTAGTTTTGTTTAAAAATGACTATATGTCAGGCTTAAAATGAACCCAACATAGGTTGGAAATTAAAAATCAGACCCAGAGGCAACAATAATAATCAAAAGGTGAACATTTATTAATAAGCCATTTATTAAATGTTCATTGTTTAATTATTATCCATTAAACTTACTAATAAATGTTAATTTCCGACATACTTTGGGTTCATTTTAAGCAAACAATACAGTCATTTTTAAACAACATTAAAAGTTTCCTCAGTATTTCAGATTCTACTACTCGTAGTGCTTCCCAAACTTTCATGTCAACTGATCTCGACTTAAATTAAAGTATGAATACAATGAACTAGTATTCACATGTTTTTTTTTTTTCTTGGCTTGTTTATGGTGAGTAAGGGTTACAATCTCTAAATGAAATATTACTAAAAATCTGGCACTCGATCGCTCTAGAAACGACCCAAGTTGGGTTGAAAATGGACAAACCCAGCGATTGGGTGAAATGTGCGCCCAAACTGCTGGGTAGTTTTGTCATGTCGGGAACTGCTTGTGGTGGAATGTGGATATTTGAAGGGAAAAATACTTCTGTTTGCTGTTTCATTACTTGTTTTTAATGTTGCTGAAAAGCCTTGAGACCACATACAGCATTTATTTTTTTTAGCAGACTTCAAGATATGTGCCTTAATCTTACTGTGAGAAGTGTTTTCTGCATTCTTACCATGGTAACTGTCGTTTCCTCCTCAACACTGTATTTTTCCCACAGCGTGGCACCTGTGGTTATTGCTCGGCAACCCCATAGACGAACCAACCAAATTAACGCTGCAAATTTCATACAGTTGTGTTGATTTAATTCTTGTGTGATGAGAGCTATTTCTGTATAAAGGCCTTGAAATCCTGTTGTGTGGCCGTTTAGGATCAAAACTACTTTTTGTCATTTTGTCGCATCCAAATCTTAAAGTTGGCATGAAACTGAAGATGAAGTTTTTCCCTATTGTGATGCATGTGAAACGGCTTCGCGAACAAGAACAAATGTGTGATTTTGTCCTTGTGGAATTGATTGGATGGTTGTGGTTTGCTATTGGTGGATCTCGCTGCAAGAGGGAAGATATTTTGATTAAAGATTACGACGGCATGTGGATTTAAAACAAAAATTGATTTCTAATAAATACAGCAATATTACATAAAAAAAATAAGTTGGTTTCATGGTGACTCTAAAGAATAACTAGAACGATAGAGCATAATTCTCCTAATGGAATAAACATATTGATATTTAAAACTACATAAATAACAGTATCGCAGATTTAATGTGATATCGTGCACGTCCTTTTACACTGGGTTCTCAACATGAGCGTTGTACTGTATTCTTCTGTAATGCGGACAGATGTGATTCCAGTCATTTCTATAGTCGAGTCAGGTGATCTCCTGACATGCAGAACAGAAGATATTTTGTATTCAAACCTGTGTTCCTGTAACAGCGGCAGTGTTTTTGTCTTGACATTCAACTTATGTTTCTTGAGAGAGGGACATTAGTCAGAGACACAACCGGAATCTGCAATGACTTTGCATTTGCAACTTATTTTATTTTTTTTTTTCTATGAACAATTATATAATTATCTGGATTTAGCTGTTCAGAACAATATCTGTTTTGCTTTGGAAATTGGATTCATGTTTAAAATTTTAAATATAATTATGGTAATTTTTGCTTTAATTGTCATTTATGACTGCATTAGTAGAAATAAAACCTAAGGTCAAGCTCCACCCATTATATCCAGAGAGGTGGAGCTTGACCTAGTCTGGCTCCACCTCTCTGGATATAATGGGTGGAGTTTGACCTAGTCTGGCTCCACCTCTCTAGATATAATGGGTGGAGTTTGACCTAGCCTGGCTCCACCTCTCTAGATATAATGGGTGGGGCTTGACTTAGTTCAGCTCCACCTCCTTAGATATAATGGGTGGAGTTTGACCTAGCCTGGCTCCACCTCTCTAGATATAATGGGTGGAGTTTGACCTAGCCTGGCTCCACCTCTCTAGATATAATGGGTGGAGTTTGACCTAGCCTGGCTCCACCTCTCTAGATATAATGGGTGGAGTTTGACCTAGTCTGGCTCCACCTCTCTAGATATAATGGGTGGAGTTTGACCTAGCCTGGCTCCACCTCTCTAGATATAATGGGTGGGGCTTGACTTAGTTCAGCTCCACCTCCTTAGATATAATGGGTGGAGTTTGACCTAGCCTGGCTCCACCTCTCTAGATATAATGGGTGGAGCTTGACTTAGTTCAGCTCCACCTCTCTGGATATAATGGATGGAGTTTGACCTAGCCTGGCTCCACCTCTCTAGATATAATGGGTGGAGCTTGACTTAGTTCAGCTCCACCTCTCTGGATATAATGGGTGGAGTTTGACCTAGTCTGGCTCCACCTCTCTGGATTAGTAGAAATAAAACCTAGTGATATTTTTGAAGAAGCTTGCAATACTGGATAATACCATGTTCCCACAGTTTTATCAAAGTAAAAATAACTATAGTAACAGCTATTTGCATTGCCGTGGTCATTTTTTTTGTAAGGCGTGCTAATTTGTTTGAGAAGTTTTATTAAATTATGTATTTATTAGGTAATCAGCTTTAGCTCGACTTAATGTGAATTCAGCTGGGATCTCAAGCTGAATGTATTGCCAGAGATTTCATGCTGTACTAGACAAAAGCAGATTTTGTAAGAACGGATTTGGGAATATCCAGTTGAAGAAGCGCTTAGCCCAGGCAACTGAACAGAGAAGTGTTTCCCTCAGTAAAACACAGACATGGACACTAATGCTTTTGAGGCATTTTTCTAAGGTAAAAAAAAATGTAACTAAGAGATATCTCCATACTCCCTCAGTTGATTATTTACATTAAGAATACAAGTTTTCTGAAAAGTTTATTAAATTTTTATTTTAATAAAATCTATTAAAATGTTTACGTTTGCAAGTATCTAATTAAACATGCACTTATTTGCATACATTTAAAGAACAGAAATGGTTCAGGTTCAAAATTCTTGTTTATTTCTTAGAGTAAAAGGATTTTACAGAAGGGATTATTGATATCTCTCTCTATCACTATATAAATCTGAATACTGTCCACTGCCAGAAAAAAGGAATTTAGGAATAAGATGTTGAAATCACAAGTGGCGCTCCCTGCAGAGCTCCACCTCTCTGGATATAATGGGTGGAGTTTGACCTAGTCTGGCTCCACCTCTCTGGATATAATGGGTGGAGCTTGACTTAGTTCAGCTCCACCTCTCTGGATATAATGGGTGGAGCTTGACTTAGTCTGGCTCCACCTCTCTAGATATAATGGGTGGAGTTTGACATAGTCTGGCTCCACCTCTTTAGATATAATGGGTGGAGCTTGACATAGGCTGGCTCCACCTCTCTAGATATAATGGGTGAAGCTTGACTTAGTTCAGCTCCACCTCTCTAGATATAATGGGTGGAGTTTGACCTAGTCTGGCTCCACCTCTCTGGATATAATGGGTGGAGCTTGACATAGTCTGGCTCCATCTCTCTGAATATAATGGGTGGAGCTTGACATAGTCTGGCTCCACCTCTCTAGATATAACGGGTGGAGCTTGACCTAGTCTGGCTCCATCTCTCTGGATATAATGGGTGGAGTTTGACCTAGTCTGGCTCCACCTCTCTAGATATAATGGGTGGAGTTTGACATAGTCTGGCTCCACCTCTCTAGATATAATGGGTGGAGCTTGACATAGTCTGGCTCCACCTCTCTAGATATAATGGGTGAAGCTTGACTTAGTTCAGCTCCACCTCTCTAGATATAATGGGTGGAGTTTGACCTAGTCTGGCTCCACCTCTCTAGATATAATGGGTGGAGCTTGACTTAGTTCAGCTCCACCTCTCTGGATATAATGGGTGGAGCTTGACATAGTCTGGCTCCCCCTTTCTGGATATAATGGGTGGAGCTTGACATAGTCTGGCTCCACCTCTCTGGATATAATGGGTGGAGCTTGACCTACTCAAGATCAACTCAAGGTTATGTTTTTTTTCAGCCTAGTTCCCATTTTCATTTATATTTGAAGAACTCAAATAACTAAAACATAATAAAAACTATACAGACATATTGAAAAATAATAAAACATGCATAACAAAAGTACCAAAACTAACTAATATAATAAAAAAAAATCAAAATATTAAAAAAAACTATAATAGCACTGTTTCAAAGCAGCTCTCTAGATCTAATGGGTGGAGCTTGACTTAGTTCAGCTCCACTTCTCTGGATCTCCGGATATAATGGGTGGAGTTTGACCTAGTCCGGCTCCACCTCTCTAGATCGAATGGGTGGAGCTTGACATAGTCTGGCTCCACCTCTCTGGATATAATGGGTGGAGCTTGACCTACTCATGGTTAACTCAAGGTTAACTTAAGGTTATTCATTTTCATTTAAAGTTGAAGAACTAAAATAACTAAAACTTAATAAAAACTACCTAGACATATTGAAAAATATTTAAAAAATGCATAACAAAAGTACTAAAACTAACAAAAATAAAAAAATATTTAAAAAAACTATAATAGCACTGTTTCAAAGCAGCTCTCTAGATCTAATGGGTGGAGCTTGACCTACTCAAGGTTATGTTAAGGGACGAGACATTTCTGAATCACTCTCGAAGCAGTTGGCCAATCACAGCTCACTGATCCAGCCGACCAATCAGAGCACAGTATGGAACAGAGGCACTGCAACAATGTAAAATATTTGAAAAATAATGTTTTTTGAACATTCAATGCATACTATTCTTGTAGACCCCGAAACCAAAATCAAGACTTTGTAAAAGGGCATAACATGTTTTGTTAAAAGAGAAAATAGACACGTCTAAAAAGAAGAACTGGTGATATTGGGCATGGAAAACACTGCCTAGGCGAACTGGACGCTTGTTTCACGACCATGATGACAGTTTTAAGGACAGCTGAAGATCAAACCGACAGCTCAAGGATTCTCGCGGGTTTTCACAGAGACCTGCCCAGCGGTGCTTATGCAGTGCCGCTGCGCCACGAATGATAAGAGCGTATATGAGACACTGACAAGGGTTAATCTTTGACAGAGGCAAGATTTCAATCACATCAGATAATTTCACACCCCTTAAGCCCTCCCGTCCGTCTCCGCGTTCAGACGTCCACACACGTGACCGCGCGCCTGCCTCGGAAACTGTGATGTTTTCCCTGTATCTACTTTTTCGAACCCCTTTCATGTACTCTCAACCCAAGTACACATCGTTTGAAGTTAGCAGCCGATAACAACAGTTGTTTCAGACGCTGATAGCAGAAGAGCTTTGACATATTGCGGAGTCTGTACGTGGGGTCGTTTCCTGGATACGATCTTAATGTCATTGGCATTCCTGGCATGTCCTGATGTTGTAGCAGCGGAATGATAAGACAAACACAGCGAGAAGGTCAAGTGGCGGCCGCAAAGAGGATGCTGGAGGGGTTGGCGAAGGACACCTCTGGACGGAGCCGGGAGAACGTGGAGAAATGCAACGGACGTACAGGTGCATTTGGAGGCTCGCCAATCAATTCCTCTCAGATCGGAGTGACATTGTGAGTTTGTAATGCTTTTAGCTCGCGTCAATGATCGCTGATGGCCAGTGTGGGATCAGATGACGCTCCTGCGTTTGGAGAATGATGCATCCTGTATGGATTTCTGAATTTTTCAATTTCTTGAGGAATATGGGAGTTTAATGAAAGTTGGCAGTGTGAGAGCTCTGTTAACCCTTCTGCTCAGCCTGACTCATCGTCAGAAACTCATGACTTTGAAAGATGGATTAGCTGACTTTTTTTTTTTCCGGGTTTAAATCGGAAAAAAAAAGCTTAAATCGACAGAATTACCACAAAAAAAAATCATGTTGAAAAAAAAAAAGAGAGGCAAAAATACAATGAGGCACTTAAAAAAGTCACGTTTGTTTATATATAGCACTTTATGCAATACATAGTTTCAAAGAAGGGCTATTATTGTTAGCTGAAGCTGAAACCATGAAAAAATATGAAATATAAAATGAAATATTAAAAAAAACTTAAACTTCCTTATTTCAGCTCGGTCATTTTCATTTAAAGTTGAAGAACTAAAATAACTAAAACTTTGAAAATAATTTAAAAAATGCATAACAAAAGTACCAATAGTGATTTTAATAATAAAAAATAGTTCAAAATATTAACATAAACTATAATAGTATATCAATAACAGTTTCAAAGCAGCTTCACAGTAATAAGCAGGAAAACAACCATGTCAGTGTTATGAAACGATTTCCATCTGACAATATTGTCATTTTTCTGCTCAGTTCAAGTGTTTTTGTCTCTTGTCTTCATACGATAGTGTCGGTACAGTTCGCTTAATATATTTTCTGGATATTAATTGTCTTTTAATTGTCATTTAGAAGTAGAAATGAGCAAAACATTGTTACAATTTTCTAAAAGCACTTAATTTTTATATTTCTGGCCCTCTTTTGTTGCATTAGATATGTGAACACACACACACAAAAAAAATCATGGACATGATTCGGATATGTTAAAGGGTCGGAAAAAAAAGTCGCGGTCAAACATAACCAACATTGGAAATGAATGGGAAAAATACAAAAACGTAGTGGTGGTACAAACTATAAATCAGCCACTGTGCAGAAAAAAGTGCACAGCAATGAAGGGGTGACACTCTAAAATATCTAGAGTACAAGACACACACACACACACACATGTTGTGTTTTCATGTTTTATGGGGACATTCCATAGGCGTAATGGTTTTTATACTGTACAAACTGTACATTCTGTCCCCCTACACTAACTCTACTCCTAAACCTACCCATCACACAAAACATTCTGCATTTTTACATTTTTAATAAAACATTGTTTAGTATGTTTTTAAAGCTGTTTTAATATGAGGACTCATGAAATGTCCTCATAAAACATGTTTACGTCACAATACCAGTGTAATACCCATGTCATTATATAAATTTGCGTCCTCATAAATCATGAAAACAAGCACACACATATGATCTAGAGCGACTATAACACCGAGCAAGTTTTTACAAATTTTTGAAATGAAATAAGTAATTCAGCCACAAAGCAGTAAAAATAAAAAAGAACAGCAAGGAAGAGGAAATACTCTAAAACACTGAGAGTACAAAATAGACACATCCACTCAAACACACACTTACTGACACACACACTATTATAAACACAAATGAACTGGTATGGCTGGAACAATATGGTAAAATTGAGCCTAAAGACCGAAAGAAATAAAAAATCAGATCAGACCCAGGTTTATTAAGCATACCTGTTCATTTTTGTTTTTCAGTTTTTATTATTATTATTATTATTATTATTATTGAATTTTGATGTTATGTGTAACAAAATGTCCTCTATGTTCAGGTTTTACTCAAGTAAAATTAATGCAAAAACTGACACTTCAAATCAACATATCAAACAAAAAAAAATCAAAACCTTGACAAAAAGTAGTCTTTGCAAATGTCTAAATTTAAATTCAAATCCACAACTTAATAATAATAATAATAATAATAAAGTATTTATGTCTAAAAACCACTTTATAAGCCACTTTATATAGAACTATACAGGAATCTAGTGGTGACACTGTGGCATTACACAAGTTTTTCTTTTCTTACTGCCACCAGATGGCGCTAATCTACCTTCAAAAATTGGATTTTAAATGCTTTGTCTCTATTTTAACATGGAATACTACTTTAAATAAAAAAATAAATTAAAACCATACTAGAAAATGGGGAAAATAGCTAATAAAACTTGTATAAATATTGCATAGTATCATAAAATACCTTCAAAATTTTAAATAATATTCCAAAAATATTATTGAACAAAAAAAATATTACATCAGTTTTTCCGAAAGGAAGAGGGTTTTAATTGTAAAGCTGTTCTCATCATTTTTACAGCTGTTTTAGGGTTTTAAGTATCATAGCAATTAAGTTGTGAAATTTAATAAAACAGAAACACATACGCACACACTAAATTCATGTTAACCCTCATTTTGTATTCATATTGTGGCTTTTTTATTGAAAAAATGAGTATTTTAATCTTTATGCAATGGCACCATGAAGGAGGGAAGAGCCAAAATTAAGGCTTTTATTTATTACTCTAACTCTTAGTTTTGAATAGCTCCATCCAACATAATTTAATTCAGCATCTTTATGCCATCGTGAAGCATACTGTATGTCATTTGAAGCAACAGTCAGAAGTGATTTAATTACGCCGTGATTGATTTGTAAATAAAAGCATTTTATTTGAGACGCTAAAGTGGCTGTGCAGCAACAGAAACAAGAACAGGGTGTCCCTCACCGCCACATCACCCGCTTCCACAGTTTGTTGATTATAATTGGAGCGATCTAGTTTCATGTCATCCAGTTGTGTTTTACTTCAGTCTAGCCAGACAGTTTTGAAAACCAAGCGATTAGCGCATTATCTCGCTCCCACTGAAACAGGTGTTTTTATTTTTTAGCACAAAATGCAACATATTATCCATTGAAGAGTTGAAGTGAACCCAGGTGCAGTTATTGAAAGCTAAACCAATACAAAATAAACAGAGCTAAGCCATGACATGAACTTGGGCAGACTTAAACTTGACATAAACCAACAGATCTGAACTTGAACCATGAAACGAGACTCGTTTAACAAGGAAACATGAGAGCTTAAAGGGATAGTTCACCCAAAAATGATCATCTCAGGTGTATGTCTTTCAACTTTGAGTCAAACACAATCAGAGTTATATTAAATCAATTTTTGTTAACCGTGTCAGAGGTTCAGGGTTTTAATCTGCTCTTGTGTAGTTTTTTCCCCTCAATTAAAATCAAAGATGTTCATGGTTATATCAAGAGCAGGGACACATTTTGTTTCGTGATTTCACCAGAAAGAAGCATCCACAGTCGCATTAAGAGTTTGATTGACATGCTCGTCTGTGTGCGAGAGAACTTAAACCACGCCTACTTTTATTTGATTGGTCATCTCAATCATTTGACATTGATGAGCACTGTTAGACTAGAAATGTAACTTTTAACTACATTACGGAGTGCTGCCTAATGAAGTGCAGCAAATCAGAGCAATTTGGCCATTTCTAATTATTGGCGGGACTTGTCTCCTTCAATATCAATGGTGGTTTCAGCTCAGCCCTGTATTAATAGGGCTGGGGAAAAATAAAAAAATCAATTATTCGATTAATCGTCTTTAAAAATGTGGACAATTCTATACTGAATCTCAAAAGCCACGAATTGATTTTTTATTTATTTATTTCTGCGAACATTGAACATAATATCTGATTGACGTTAAAGTGTTAGTTCACCCAAAAATGAATTCAGTCATTAATTCCTTGTGTCGTTTTACACCCAGTTCATCTTCAGAACACAAATGAAGGTATTTTTGATGAAATGAGTGAATCACTGAAACCTCTCAAGATCCAAAAATCTACAAAACATATTTAAAACAGTTCATGTGACTAAAAGATCTCTTAGCCCTACTTTTTGCTCTTTTAGTCACATATAATCAGGGCTGGGTAGGTTACTTTTAAAATGTATTTCACTACAGATTACAAAATACATGCTTTAAAAAGTCATTTGTAATGTATTTCGTTACATTACTCAAGTTTAGTAACTTAATCTAAATACTTTAGAATACTTTGGAATACTAATAAGTGTGGAACAAACACAAAAAAGGTCATTGCAAGTTTTTATCTCACAATTCTGACTTTTTCCCTCAGAATTGTGTGATATAAAGTTGCAATTGTGAGTTATAAAGTCAGAATTATGAGATATAAACTCACAATATTGAGAAAAGTCATAATTATGAGATATAAACTGAAAATATTGAGAAAAGTCATAATTATGAGATATAAATTCACAATATTGAGAAAAGTCAGAATTATGAGATATAAACTCACATACTAAATTCACAATTGCAAGAAAAACAATTAGTATTGCAAGTTTATATCTCCCAATTCTGACTTTATAACTTGCAATTGTGAGTTTAAATCTTGCAATTCTGAGAAAAAGAAGTCAGAATTGTGAAATACAAACTCACAATTGTGAGGGAAAAAAAAACTAATTGTGAGAAAAAGTTGCAGTGACGAGTGAATTATAAAATGACTCACAAAACATGAAAACAGTGGAAAACATGAAACTTAACTCCGCTTTTTCAGACGGTCAGAGTCAGAGAATCACCAATTGCTGTTTAAATGACATTAAAACTCAAAGTAATCACTTTGGTAATCTAAAACACTTTTCAGATGTAACTGTAATCTGATTACCACCCATTTAAAATGTACCTGTAATGAAATACAGTTACTCAAATTTTGTATTTTAAATACGTAACTAAGTTACTTGCATTCGTTACTCCCCAACCCTGCATATAATTTATACGTCTACATTCCATCTCCGTTATCACAAAACCCACGACACACAACAAAAGCACAGCTCTGACGGCGTCCTCCATCCTCCAGGTGTTGATGTGATTGATTGCCGTGTTTAAATGACGTCGCTGTCAGCCAGCTTACATCACTTCAGAGTTCCTTCTGGCAGTGCGAATCCATTTGCCCTAGGGGAAAATTTAGTTCCCGGGGGATGGTCCTGGCGTCTAGTTCCTATAACGGAGTTCTTATAACTGCCCAGTGCGAAAGCCCCTGTGCAAGATGACTGACAGACCTCCAAAGTAACATATCATAAAGATCTTATAGCAAAACCTTCCTCGAGGCCTCACCGCCGCCATAAATCTACAGACATCGCTGTGCTTTAAGGTGCCGTTTTTGCAGTCATCAGTGGTCGAGATAAACCTGCCAGTCTAGGTCAGATGCTCAAAGACAACGGATGAGCGTGAGTGACTGGAGGAAAAACACAGAGGCAGGTTGACCTTGTAGTTTGTACACATCACGTCTCTGGGTAATTGCGTGTTAATGGCTGTTTCCAGTCCTGTTGTCAAAGGTCCTGTTAATATTTCATTCAGAGACAGAGTGAACGAGAAGTGAATAGCTGGAGTATATATACTGACACATGAGAGCGATGTGAAAGAAGGCACGAGTGGTGAGGTACAACCAGACAGACGGAGGGAGGGAGGTGGAGACAGAGACACAGCAGTGATTAGTCAGGTTCTGTGAGGAAGAGCTGTCTGAAATATATTTTTATCCTTTAATGCAAATTGCGGTGGCTGTGTGCGAAAAGTGAGATTCAGACCGTTCACAAAAGACCCGCCCCCTTTAGTTACTGTTGCTGTGTCCGATAAGCCATGCGCCCATGCTCAATACATCCTGGAGCAAAGAGGACACTGACAACACGTCGACAGACATATAAAACAGGTTCATATTTAATATATTGTAATGTTTTAAAGAAGTTTAATCAATAAATAGCATCTAGTGTGTGTTTAATGTGTGGTGACAGATCGCTGTAGCTCCTCGTGAACCGATCATCTCTTCATACTAGTTCATTTATAGCATCAAATAAACATGAATGAACATCAGAAGGAATGTTGTTTCAAGCGCGGAAAGACGTGAGGACAAACAACGTTCACCAACGTTAATCTACTAACTCCCCTGACTGCTTTGTTGCACAAAATGGCGGATTCAGGGTTATGATTGGTCAGATCGCCTGTCAATCAAACTGCAGGCGAAGGGTAAATTACTTTTCTGACTAACAACAAAATGTCCCTGCATTACAAATTTAGTAAAGCATATTGTAAAAAGTTTTTTGCTTGTTTATCCTAACTTTTGAGCAAAAAGATTTAGCTATACACTGATTTATATAATCCAGGGTTGCATTTCCCAAAAGCGTCACAATCGGATTTTGTAAACCAGGGATTCCCAAACCTTTTTGGCTTTAACGGCTCGCGCTTCGGTTGCTCAACAACAACAAAGCTGGAGAATCTCACGCAGACAAAATGAGGAAAGTGTTCATCCTTACATTGTTCAAACCGGAGTCGACACTGATGGAGAGACTCAGGAAGAAGTTCCAACTTTTAGACGTTTCTGAACGGTTAGTGGATAAACTGATGTAGTTGCTGTGGAGTTGATCAACTCATCACTAGCATGTGTCGTCATGTTCATCTTTTTTCCTTGAATTGACCCTCGTTTGTGAAGCAGTCCGGCGTAAAATGAAAATAAAGCAGCCCGACATGGGGGCGGGGTTTATGTAAATTTTAGGGTTAGTGATGTCACCAACCTAGGAAGAAGCTTGTTGTAGTTCCTTCCAGCCGTTTGTTGTAGTCCTTAGGCAGAAAATATCTCTCTTTACATTGAACTTTGAGCATTGTAACTTTCCAGATGTTGTTTCTGCTCAAACAGCAACATTACACACTAACTAAAGCTAAAGTGAAATAATCATAATCAAGGACCCCTTTAATTAATTACCCCCCCCACAGCAATGCTACTAATTAGCATAAAATGAAATATTTTTGTTTGCCTGCATGCAGAGTTAGTGTAGTATTATTAATGTACGATAGAGTTATTTTTATTTTAGTTTAAATTTTAGTCATTTTGTTATGTGCTTCTGTTAATTTTTTAGTTAATTTTATTTTTTTAATATTTATTTTTAGCTTTATTTTTATTTCAGCTTAACTCTAAAAAAATGCTGGGTTGTTTCAACCCCAAATATAGCCATTTGGTTTAAAAATTTAATCTAAAAATTTAAACCAAGAGTTGGGTTTGTCCATATCTTACCCAAACATGGACTGAAACAACCCAGCATTTTATTTAATCTCTCACTTATTTTAATTCAAGTTAATTCAAGATTTTCGTCTTATAATTTCTATCAAAAATGTTTTTTAATAGTTCTAGTTTTAGGTAACAATAACAACACAGCCTGCATGTCACGATGTGACCATTAACTGATATTAATCGTGAACATCTGAACATGTTGTTAAATTATTGAAATATTAACTTTAGGTTTGGCTGGGAAAATGTTTGGAAATCCCTGGTATTGTGTATAGTTGCTTCCTCAAAACACAAAAAGTGGAATCCGAATCGGAGCCAAAGCAGGAAAGTCTGATTCCTGTCCAGTTATTTTTTGGTGAATGGACCTTTTTTAGGGAGGGCATAAACATTTTTAGCATACACTTACCTTCTTCCCATACACATCCATTTAATATGATGTTCTCCGAAGGACACAGAGGTCTGATGCAGTTCACTACATTCATCTCATTTATTATCCAAGAGCTGGGCCTCTGGATCCAAGGATAAAGAGGATGAGAAAGAGAGAGATCTCAGGCTGACTGCATACATCTGTGTGTGTGTGTGTGTGTGTGTGTGTGTGTGTGTCCTATTACGTAACCGTCTCTCTACTCAGTTCAGTCACACTGGGAGTCTGGGATACGTTTCCGTACATCGGCACAGCCCAGTTTCCCTCCTCTTTGTTGAGCTCTTTATCTTCTAAGCAAGCACGTCTGTCATCCTCCTTTTGTCTATATAGTTCATTTCTAGTTTTTATGGTGAAAATTAAAATCACCATCAGAGGAAACATGGATGTGTAATGATAGTATACAGAAAGGCATTATGGAAAAAGACATGATAATCGTACACAGGAGCAAGGTGTTCCAGTGGTTGCAGGGGGGTTTAATGTTTTTATTTTTCTCAGATTGATTTTACATATTCATTTCCGTAGCAGAAACGTGGCTGGATGAGTTATGTGCCGAAGTTTTGGCTAATACTTTTAAGGCTTTGGACAAATTCCCAAGTAGCAGTTGTAATCCAGCAAACATTGGTCTGACGGCAACGTCGTGTCCTTGGCCAAGAACAGTTGCGGTAACGGCATAAAACGGTAGAAATATGTAACAAAACATTTCCTAAAAATGCATTCAGATACATTCGTCTGGAATTCTGCATGTATAATTGTTACTTTGACTTTTAGCTACGTGTAGTTCAATATATAATAACTATTTTTTTAATTAATAAGATAATGTCAAAGACATCCATTCAAATTCCATTTTGGAATAATTTTTCAACCACGACAGGATGTGTCAGAGGTACGTCTTTTCAACAGTCAGTAAATGTCCAAATGTTTGCTGCAAACATTTTGCGTGTAACGCAATCACTCACTTTGGCAGGTTCAATTTTATATATAATATATACATTTTTCAGTTGTAGCCTTTTAAAGTGTTAGTTCATCCAAAAATGAAATTTCAGTCATTAATTCCTCTCCCTCATGTGGTTCTACACCCATAAGATCTTCGTTCATCTTCAGAACACAAATGAAGATATTTTTGATGAAATCTGATGGTTCAGTGAGTCTCTATTGACAGAAAGATAATTTACACTTTCAGATGAACAGAAAGATACTAAAACATATTTAAAACAGTTCATGTGACTACAGTGGTTCAACCTTAATGTTATAAAGAGACGAGAATACTTTTTGTGTGCCAGAAAACCCCCAAAATAACGACTTTTCAACAATATCTAGTGATGGACGATTTCAAAACACTGAATCATGAAGCTTTACGAATCTTTTGTTTCGAATCAGTGATTCGGTTCGCGTATCAAACTGACAAAATAACGTGAAATATTGAAATTGCAAATCACTTATGATGTAACGAAGCCTCGTTTACTGAAATCATGTGACTTTGGCGCTCCGAACCACTGATTTGAAGCTAAAGATTCATAAAGTTTCATGAATCAGTGTTTTGAAATCGTCCATCACTAGATATTGTTGAAAAGTCGCTATTTTGTTTTTTTGGCGCACAAAAAGTATTCTCGTCACTTTATAATATAAAGGTTGAACCACTGTAGTCACATGACCTGTTTTAAATATGTCTTTTTATCTTGCTGTCAATAGAGACTCATTGAACCATCAGATTTCATCAAAAATATCTTCATTTGTGTTCTGAAGATGAATGAAGATCTTACGGGTGTAGAACCACATGATGGTGTGGAATTAATGACACAATTTTCATTTTTGGGTGAATTAACCCTTCAAAAATGCATCTGAAATATAACTTAAATAATAAATAATAAAATAATAATAAATAATAAACTAAGTGCAATGTAGTGTTGTCAAAAATATCGTTATTTCGACACTGAAATATCTGAAACGCTTCCAATACTCATTTTCCTCAGAATACACACACGACACCAGCTGCTCTTCCTCTCTCTCTCTCTCTCACCTCAAACCCTCCTCCTCTCACTCACTCATTTTATTTGCTCCGGATGAATATTGTTGCTGTTTCAGGGCTTGAATTTCAGCGTAGGATTGCATGTATTGCGCATAATTTTACTCATTCCTGCAGATTTTGTGCTCACGCACACATAAAGCCGCCTCTCAGCACTAAATTGAGTTCTTTTTCGCTGCTTAAACAGTCAAATACACACAAAATAATGTCAAAATGTCGGTCTTGGTGAGTATTCACGTAAACACAGTCAGTTGTTTGAAGTGAACGTGAACAGAAAACGCATGTGTAACAGTATAATGGATCCGTCAGCTCTTAAAGTGACAGCAGATTATGAGATAAAATATTTAAAAATATCTATATGGCAGTTTTTCCTCATGGTATCGATGTCAAAACTGTGACCAGTGAAAATGCTGAGTGGATTGTAACTTTGGAAAACCACTAGACACTGTGACTGTGAAAAGTTCATGTCAAGCCCTGGTTATAATGATGCTTGCCTTAGAAAATGCCATTATTAATTAGGCTTAAGTCTTAAAATGGATCTCAAATGCATGTATTTGCTTTGACATTGACAACATTTATATAATTGAAAAATGCCACACTGAGACTTGAACTGTGAACATGTTTGAGTGCTGACATAAACGAATCAGTGAGTCAGAGTTTCTGAATCTGTTCATTCACAGAAAATGAATCAAATGGCTCTAATGGCATTTTTGCCTTTTTTGCTATTCCAACATCTGCCTTAAGCTCTCATAATTGCTAAATCTTGAGGAAAAAGACTAATTGCAACACTAGTCTAATGCTGCAGTGTTTGGAAATCATGGTTGAAACTAGGTCAAAAAAAGGCAGAAATCAGAGACGGATATTGGAGAAAAATAAAAATAGTGATAAATGAGAAAATTATTGTTCAAAGCTTCAAGCCACATGAGTGGCATTTTGTCTTTATGTCAAGAAGGAAATAATTTTGGAGGAAATGAAGGACAGAGCAAATGTAAGAAGTGGGATTGATGATGTTTGGAGACACCAATTGAGATGGAGGGAGAACCTCTGAATTTACGGTTGAATCAAGCATTTGTTCTGGAGAGAAATAAGGATGTATTGTCACTCAGTGAATTCAGTGTCAGAATGTAATATCTGTCTGTTTTTGAGGTCATTTGTCATATCAGTAACGCAGTAAATATTAGATGAGATTCTAGCTTGGATGAACATCTGTCAGAATGAAACAATCAACACAAACCCTCGTTCCTCATTGGTCTGACATACGGATAGCTCCGCCTCCAAGCCATTGCCATTGGCTGAGCTGAGTGTTGCTGCGCTATTCTAGCTGGGATGTAATGTTTAGATCACGAATCAACCTGCAAATGGCATACTTATTTTAAGAAAGTACTTTAATACACATCACTTTTAAAGGAATTGTTCATCCAAAAAAACTTTTGCTGCTCTTTTTCGAGCAGTGACTAAGACCTGTCAAGCTCCAAAAGGATAAAAAAAGCACCATAAAAGTGTATGATTTGTTTGCCATTTGTTTCAAGTACACTTTTTGTGAGGAACTGAATGAAACTTAAGTTGTTTTTCAAAATATTGTTCTCTCTCTTAGCTGTCTTACGATTTTTTTTTATGTTTTGAAAAGTCTACAATGCATACCAAGGTTGCATATATATTTAACCATTTTACTTTATATATATATATATATATATATATATATATATATACACTTACATATAAGTAAAAACAAAAATATAGTGGAATATTATTACAATTTAAAATAGCTGTTTTCTTTTTGAATATATTTATGAACTGTAATTTATTCCAGTGATCAAAGCTGAATTTTCAGCTTCATTACTCCAGTCTTCAGTGTCACATGATCCTTCAGAAATCACTAATATAATATGCTGATTTGCTGCTTAATAAACATTTCTGATTATTATCAATGTTGAAAACAGTTGTGCTGCTTCATATTTCTGTGGAAACTGGGATCCATTTTCTTCTGGATTATTTGATGAATAGAAAAGAAGAGCATTTTATTGAAATAGAAATCTTTTGTAGCATTATAAATGTCTTTACTGTCACTTTAAATATGTGTCCTATTGATTTCTTAAATAAACAATAACAACTTTTGAGCAGTAGTTTAAGTATGTGAATAAGTTTTGGCTAATTTGGACTACTTTCTGGTGTTTTTTTGAGCTTCTGGTCACTATATGCTTTCACTGTTCAAGCAGGTTATATATAATAATAATAATAATAATAATAATAATAATAATATATTTATATATATATATATATATATATATATATATATATATATATGTATATATTATTATTATTATTATTATGTATTATTATTATTTTATATATATATATATATATATAAAATATATATATAATATTATATATATATATATATATATATATATATATATATATATAATATTCTTCAGAAGTTTTTCTTTTGTGTCCCCTAGAAGAAAGTAAGTTATGTGAGTTTGGAGCGACACAAGGGTGATTAAACGAAGACAGAAATGTCATTTTTGGGGGAATTATTCCTTTAAAAGTAATCCATTCTGATGTCGGTAACATCTGTGAGGATTCCAGCTGGGCTTAAAAGTTTGTGTAAAATCCTTTGAATGGAAATTAACCCGGTCAAGCAAACGCTTATCTGAAAACCAGGCAGGAGGAGTGAGCTCGAGAGAGAAAAGGAGAAAGCGTCCGAGTGGAGGTCAGTAGCTCAGTCTGGATGGCTTGCAATTATGGGCACTTTGTACATTTCACACGGATCGCAGTAAGCGACACGTGGCATTGACACAGGGCGGATATGTGTGAAAACATACTCATTTAAAATTAAGCAATTGGCAAAGAGTTACATTTATAACACCATTTGTTGTTAGGCTTAAACTCAAAATACTCAAATGAGGATCTTCCGTGTGTAATGTCGGATTTTTTTAAAATGTCTTTGAAACATTCACCAAGAATGTATTTATTTGCTCAAAAATACTATTAATATAGTAATATTATTACAGTTTAAAATAATTGTTTTCTATTTGAATATATTGTAAAAATATAATTTATTTCTGTGATCAAAACTGTATTTTCAGCATCATTACTCCAGTCTTCAGTGTCACATGATCCTTCAGAAATCATGATAATATGATGATTTGCTGCTCAAGAAACATTTATTATCAATTTTTTTTTAATGGAAAACGATTATTCGATGAAGCACAGCTTGTTTTGAAATAGATAATAGTCTTTTGTAACAATGTAAATGTATTTACTTTCACTTTTGATCAATTTAATTGATCCTGGCTGAATAAAAATATAAATTTCCTACATTTTTTTTTATACTGACTCTGATCTTATGAACAAAAATGTAATTCTACAGGATTATCCAAAAATGTGTTGATTATCCAATTTCCAGAAAGAAAAAAAAGAATTATTTTGATGTAAGCCATTGTCAGGATATTAGACTCATATATACCGTGATATTTTGGTCGTGCCACCCGCTCCTATGACAAGTGTGCAGGTCTCTCTCTCACACACACACACACACACACACACACACACACATATACACTGAGAGACAGATGCACACACTCACCCTTGTCAAGGAACAGATGGTGAGACACATCTATTCTCAGACAGACTGGCGAGGTATATGAACACAGACTGCGAAAGAACAAGACAGACACACACACAAACAATGATTTGTATACTGTACAAACTGTGTAGTCCCTAAACACATTCAAAGAAAACTTTCTGCATCTGCAACTTTCAAATCATTGATATATAAGCTGTTTTTTATTAGTTTTTACTGTGTGTGAATCAAGTTTACCTACATTGATCCCCATTATGATAGTAAAATTGCCTACATTATGTTGTAGACCAACCATAAAAAACTTCATAACAAATATTCTAATTAGTTTCTCAATAAAAATGCAGATAGCCTTGAGAGTGTGAAATGTAGGGTTAGGGGAAAGAAAATATCATAGCTCCTTTAAAAACAACATAAAAAACAGCAAACAGCGTTCATAGACTGTCTTAACTCCAAAAGGTTATCTTGCAATAAATGCTGAGATGTTATTGCTTAGAGGTGGATAACAGCTTTAGAAACTTCAGTAAGTGTAGAAGAGCTACAATTAATATTGAAAGCTTAGCTCTGAAAATACAGTTTAGGAACTTGGGGAGAAATCTTGAAGCTCAATTTTGAATCCTGACACTGTCAAATCTGAGACACTGATCTCTTCTTGAAAATGTACCACTTCATTTCAGTGGTGGACATTAACGAAGTATTTTTACTTTGTTGCTGTACTTAAGTACATTTTTCAAGTATCTGTATTTTACTTGAGTATTTTTTATTTTGAGCAACTTTTACTTCACTACATTCCAAAGCGAAAGATTGTACTTTTTACTCCACTACATTTCATAAAATATATCGTTACTCATTATTTTAAAATGAGGAAATCGTCACGTGCTCCGAGACGCAAAAGCGGTGTCCGATTCGTGCATGAACTGATTCTTTTCAATCATCCTGTTAAATCGGTTCACAAATCAAATCAAACAATTGACCCTTTGCAAACCCCCCCCCCCCCACCCCCTTGTCGCTATGTCCAACAAGTCATGCGCTCTCACGCCACACATCATGTTCTCACGCTGTGAAAAATACATCCTGGAGCAAAGAGGACACTGACAACACGTCGACAGACATATGAAACAGTTTCATATTTAATATATCGTAAAGAAGTTTAATCAATAAATAGCGTCTAGTGTGTGTTTAATGTGTGGTGACAGATCGCTGTAGCTCCTCGTGAACCGATCATCTCTTCATACTAGTTCATTTATAGCATCAAATAAACATGAATGAACATCAGAAGGAATGTTGTTTCAAGCACGGAAAGACGTGAGGACACACAATTTATCAAGTTCACCAACGTTAATCTACTAACTCCCCTGACTGCTTTGTCGGACAAAATGGCGGATTCGAGGGTTATGATTGGTCAGATCGCCTGTCAATCAAACTGTTTGCGAAGGGTCAATTCATTCGTGAATTGGACTGATAATATTGCAGCTGTTCTCAAGTTAACAACTCACTGATTCAATGATCCGTTCAGAGCGACTCTCCAGTGAACTGAATTCACAAGTCTGACTGAAAATTAGCCAAGAACTGGGGGATCCGCTGAGTGCGCGCGTGACTGATGGCGAAAAGTAAGTTAGACTACTAATGGATTTTAGGGTTAATTATTGTAAATTATTGTCATTGTTAATTATTGTATATTTAGGTCACAACTGTCAGTTGTTTGTGAACTAAATCTGTTGTAAAGGGCAATCTGTTTGAAATGCTTTAATGCGGACACGTCCGCACCAGTGTCTAGATCACGATCTCGATTCAGACAGATCAAATCGTAAAACTAACCTGGCGTTTCAAAAAACGGTTGTATAGATTACATCACTATGGCGACACATGACTGTCAAACTATTTGAAACTGAATGATTCATTTAAAAGATTTGTTCAAAAACATTGATTCATCCAGTAAAGAAACAAGTGACGTAGTTTTGAGTGAGTCATTGAATCATTCATTCAAAACCATTTTTTAAATAATTAAATGAAATATTTTTAAATACTCTGCAGCAATTAAGATTTTGTCCCCTAGTAAATAATAGTTATTTTGTTTAGTAGTTGTCTGTTCAGAATCATATAGGAGAATTATGATCTTTATTTGAAAGAAAAAAAATCTTGATTCTCATTTTATCCGTGCAACTCAAACACAAATTAAAATAACGCATGAACGTTCATCTTCTCCGCTGCTCTGGCAATTTCTTAAACTTTTATGTGGTTAGCCCTATATGTTTAGTCTGTTTTTATTAACACACATTATATATTGTGTATCTGCATCCACTAATCTTCCATCCATACTATATTTATCATATAAATTAAATGATATAAGTGATTTTTGCAAAAATAAACATTCATAAATCAGTACTTTTTTTACTTAAGTACATCCGAAATCAAGAACTTTTGTACTTTCACTCAAGTAAAATTGAAAATGAGCTCTAAATATTTTATTATACGTATCTGTACTTTTACTCAAGTACTTGATTTGTGTACTTCGTTCCAGCACTGCTCCATTTCATATAATTGCTCTCCAGAAGAAAAAAGATTATACCAAGATGCCATTTGTGGTTTTACTTTCCCATGGGTGTGACTTGAGATCCAGTGTGTTGGTTTTAATGCTGTTCAACCATTAGTAAAAATGATTGTTTATTCAGCAAGGTTGCATTAAATGCATAAAGAAAGTTCAAATACATGCTTTCTATTCATCAAAAAATCCTGGAAAATAATAAATTTCCATTAAAAAAACTGTTTTCAACATCAGAAATATTTCTTGAGAAGCAAATCATCATATCAGAATGATTTCTGAATGATCATGTGACACTGAACACTGGAGTAATGATGCTGAAAAATGAAATAATGCTGTAATAATAATAATATTATTATAATAATAATATCAATAATATATATATATATATATATATATTAATGCGGACATATAATATATATATATATATATATATATATATCATATTGTGAAATAATATTATTTCACAATATGTTTTTACTGTGTTTTTGATCAAATAAATGCAGCGTTGCATCTAATGCATCTATTAAAAACATTCATACCAACCTCAAACTTTGAATGATACTGTACATCATGTATTATGAAGCTTTTATGGTACATTAAAACACATGGATCATTTTGATGTCTTATGCATATCATAATGCATAATGGAGGAGGTTAAATTCACTTATGCAATTAGTATAAGAAGACATTATAAAACATATTGTTCCGGCTCAGACTGAAGAAGCTGGAAGTCTTTGTTAAACACACACCTGTAACCAAACATTCTGATTTAATGTTGCTCGTTTAACTGAGTCGGTCGCTCTTAATATGAATGGACTGCATGATGCAGTTGTCTGCTCAGTAAACGGTTACGTCCTGTCATCTTTGGATGTAAACAATGCTTGACTCACATGACATTTGCAGGGATGAGAATGAGAAATGACAGCACATATGATGATGGGTAAGAAAGGCTCAGACCTCTACAAATATATCATCTCCATCTCCTCCTGAATTGGAGCTGATTTTAAATGCTGCTTGACAATAACTTGAGGGATTATTCGGGGTTGCTATAGATTACAGATAGATAGATAGATATAGATAGAGATTTTATTTCTTAAAGGATTAGTTCACTTTTAAATGAAAATGATCCCAAGCGTTACTCTCCCTCAAATCATCCTAGGTGTATAAGACTTTCTTCTTTTTGATGAACACAATTAAAGAAATATTAATAAATATCCTGACGCATCCCAGCTTTATAATGGCAGTGAATGGGATCAACGAGTGTGAGCTGAAGAACGTGTCTCCATCCACATCCATCCATCATAAATGTACTCCACACGGCTCCGGAGGGATAATAAAGGCACTCTGAAGCGAAGTGATGCGTTTGTGTAAAAAAAAGTCCATATTTAACATGTTATGGCCAGTTTTCCAGTTTATCAGTTTTATGGACCGCCTTCCGTATTCAAGTTACGGATAAAACAGTACTAGGGTCACTCAGTTGCATAGGGAAGGTGTAGGATGTACAGTGTAAGCTTTTTGAAGAATACGGTAGTTTGAAAAGGGATGTATTTTACTTCGTAGCTTATTAAAAATTGATATTTTTCTTACACAAACGCATCGCTTCGCTTCAGAAGGCCTTTATTAACCCCCCGGAGCAGTGTGGAGTACATTTATGATGGATGGATGTGGATGGGGGCGCTCTCTTCATCTCATACTCCTTTGGTGGCGCATTGCTGCCATTATAAAGCTCAGATATTTATTAATATTTCTCCAATTGTGTTCATCAGAAACAAGAAAGTCCTAGGATGGCTTGAGGGTGAGTAAAGCTTGGGGTAATTTTAATTTGAAAGTGAACAAATCTTTAAAGTTCCCCTGTTGTCAATAATTGTATCCCTTAAAACTCATCTTTAATCACCAAAGTGATATATTCTTTGAAAAAAAAAATGTATTCATGCCTAAAAATAGCTAGAATGTAACTCTCTTGCTTCATTTAGTGTTGGCGGAGTCATGAATATGCAAATTAGCCCCGCCTCCACTCGCTCACGCCAGCTCCGAGATCCGCTCAGTGAACTTTACTGTAGTAAACGCAGTGGAAATACTGGTTTGTTTCAGCCATATATGTTTGAACCAGAAACTGATTCAGAAGAAGAAGAAGAGTGATTTATACAAGCTCTACAAGTCGATGTGTCAGAATGATAATGTGTTTTGTGTATCGCTCTCTACAACGTCAGACACGTAACGGTAGTTAATATGATCAGCCTTTTGCTTGACTACGTTATCAAACAGCTGATAATGTGTCACACAAACCATGATTCTTCATCTCAGAGTCAGACCGCTGACTTTTAAACAATCAGCATCCTTACAAACTCTGAGCATCAGTGGAGAAAACATATAATTCATCATGACATCGTAATATACATCATATACATAATTCGCCAGCTATATTGCTAAATGTACGCAAATTTTCACATCAACAGAAAAATATACCTGGCTTCTCATGACACTTCAGAGCGGTCATAATGATATGCTAAATCCCACCCACACGTTGACGTGATTGGTTACAACATGTTTGTGACATCAGAAACACCAGCGATTTCAACCTTTTTTTTTTCACTGCAGTTTTAAGGAGAAAATCCTCAGCAATGGTGTTGACTGATGAATTTGCACATGGTTTGTCTTCGAGCATAATAAAAGCATCCCATAGACATATAAACAACATTAATGAATTTGAATTATACTTATTATTCATCAAAAATAACTTTGAATAATTTAAAAATCATATTATTTTACACAGTTTTTTATTATTTGTGTGTGTGTAAAACAATTTACACACTAATAATACTAATTATTATTACTTTTGCATATAGATTTGTACAATACCATTGGCTTTTCAAGGTAGCATAATATTAAATGTTGCATGAAATGGCTTCATACAGACCCAAAGACAACAATTTGATACTCCTTACAAGTGACACACACACACACACACATACACACACATTGTGTTTTCATGGTTTATGGGGACATTCCATAGGCGTAATGGTTTTTATACAGTACAAACTGTTCATTCTGTCCCCCTACACTAACTCTACCCCTAAACCTACCCATCACACAAAATGTTCTGCTATTTTACATTTTCAAAAAAGATCATTCTGTATGATTTATAAGCTTGTTTCCTCATGGGGACCAAAAACATGTCCCCACAAGATCAACATTTACTAGTATTACTATACCTGTGGGGACATTTGGTCCCCATAACGTAGGGAATACCCACACACACACACACACACACACACATGTTGTGTTTTCATGTTTTATGGGGACATTCCATAGGCATAATGGTTTTTATACTGTACAAACTGTTCATTCTGTCCCCCTACACTACACTACCCCTAAACCTACCCATCACACTAAATGTTTTGCTATTTTAGATTTTCAAAAAAGATAATTCTGTATGATTTATAAGCTTGTTTCCTCATTGGAACCAAAAAAAATGTTCCCACAAGATCAAAATTTACTAGTATTACTATATCTGTGGGGACATTTGGTCCCCATAACGTAGGGAATACCTGCCCACACACACACACACACACACGTTCTCTGTGGCTGGTGTGGACCCCTTCGGTTCCCTGAGGTTCATCAGTAGTCTGCTCACTGCTGGAACACACTGCTTATCGTCTGCTGTTTGCTTTGCCACTACTGTAAAACAGGGTGGTCTACAGAGAGACCAAAACAACCTTCCCTTCTCCCTCCGCCTCTGAGTTCTCAATTCTCTCTCCTCCTGCCTAGTGAATTTATTCTCTCTGTCTGGCATCCACAATATACACAATTAAAAAGCTGCTTCATTTTAAAAAGAAGTAAACAGAAAGGATGCTGTTTAAGACATCTGCTGTACGTACTCATTCTGTAGGTCTGTCGTAGTGATATTTTAGATGTGAACGAATCTGTCGTGTAAAGAATCTCATTCATTTCAATGCACTGATATGTTTCTAATGTAATTTGCGCTTAAGTTTGAATAAGTAAAGGATAATCCACGGCTTGCTGTGCATTAAACGATCTCAATGCATGACATGGAGGCAAAGAACCTTTGACTGAGTGCATTCGAATCATTTAACGCACAGCTATCCAAGAAAAATCCCACTTATACCATGCGGTCATTTGCCGGCAGTGACAAATTAAAGCTGTTATTGGTGTTTTCAGCACAATATTGAATGAGAAGGATAAAAATTAACGTTTATTTTCATCAGTTATGTTAGATCTAGCATTCTGCCTGCTTCGAGTCAGACACCGAGAAAAAGTAGTGCGTAAGATCGTATATATTTGAAGGAATGAATTACAGCATTTTATTTGAATTAAGTGTCCAGAGAGAGAGAGAGAGAGATGTGTGTGTGAATTACTTGCAGCGTCTTTCTTCTAACAGTGAAGCTGCGCGATTCGTAAACAGCGATGTTACCCCTTCGTTGCTGAGAAGTATATTAGATTCAGTAGCGAATCTATTTTATTATTAATCTCCGTGTGTGAGCGGTGTGCGCTTCAATGCAAGCAGTGCATAAATATAGAATGGTGATGAAACTGCCTGTGCATTAAAGGCACAATATGTATTTTTTTTGCCGCTAGGGGGCGGTAAACTCTTCGAAACGATAAAAAAGGCGTTGATTGACGACGCAGTGAATGAACGTGCAATGGAACTCGTCGTCATGCCGATGGGTCTAAAAATGTTTATGGATGAGTGAATGCATGTTTTAACATGACTGTGGTGTGAAGGAGGGCGGGGCCGAGAGTCGCGGGCGCGATTACTAATGAGAGACAGATATCAGTGACACACGCGGGATATAAAGAAACGAGGACGTTTCATTCTCCCGAACTACTCACAAGTGCTGAAATACTCCTCATACAGGTCAGTTTATTTGATGAATTAAATCTGTGAGGAAACGCAGCGCTGTTTCACTATCATACTAAACTGAATTTGAGTGTGTTGAGAGTTGTAATGTTTAATATTAGTTTGTATGAGACTTGACAGTAATCTAGATCAACATTACAGTATCATACTGATGATATTCTAACACTTCTATATAACATTGATTAGTCTTATCTATCCTACATCTGCTTACCTCGTCTAATAACGTGCAAGAGTGCCATCTCTGTCAAGTCAAAGTTTGTCATAAAGCTCTCGCCATCTCGGAAACGCCACGCCGATACTGATCCCTGGGATTAGATGCATAAGAAATTAGTCCTACACATAAGAGTGTCTTAAAAACAAAAACCTGATCAGTGTCTTGAAATAAAACATCTTAATGTCTTGAGGGCTGGTAACCTTACTGCAAGTAGAATATTTGACGTGGAATAATAATTTGAGTGTTGATAATTGTATCTAAAAATAAATAGAAATTGAATTTGGACTAATTTCAACACATGAAGCACATTTAGTTACATTAGTATACATTAATTTACATATACAGAAATACATAAATCACTCAAAAACAATTGCAATCAATTGACTCAGAAACTGGATCCTTTAAAATACCCTTAAAGTCATTCAGTGGTACCAACACTTTTAAACGTAATTTGTCTTGCAACTCATTCCAATTCAAATGGAGCAGCATAACTAAATAACCATTCTCCCATACTTGTGTGAACTTTCTGGATGCTTAAAAGATAATAGTCTTGTGAGCGAAGACCATAATTCTTCACACCTTTTGAATAATATTCTGCTGAGGGAAGTAAACCTAAAATGATTTTATATATAATTAAGTACCAGTGCTTGAGTCTACGAGATGACAACGCAGTCCAACCAACCCGAGAGCGCAGTAAACAATGATGGGTAAGGGCTTAATGCTCCATGATAAACCGAATCCAGCGCCTGTAAACAATGTGCCTGCATATAAATAATATCACAATAATCCAACACTGACAAAAAAAGTAGCTATCAATCTCTCGCAAGCTTAAAAAAAAAGACATGACTCAAAAAAAAAAGGGCTAGTTTCGACTTTCATTTTTTCACAAGGTGCTAAACACAATGCTCAAAAGAAAGGGAATCAGCAATTTAAAATCCCATGTATTTATACTGAGTTACTACTTCAATCTCTTGAACCTTGAAGAGTAGTAATTGAGCATGGATTTGAAAGTGGTGGCTTTCTTTTTGTTAACATACGTTTAGATTTCTATGCATTTAAAACAAGTTTTAAATCGCTCGGTGTGTGCTGAACTGCATCAAAAACTGAAGATGACTCGGTGCCTGTTGCTGCATTGATGCAGAGGAGTAAATCTCCATATCGTCAGCATATAAATGAAAATTTGAATGTGTGATATTATTCGCAATATTATTAATATATAAAATAAATAATAATGGGCCAAGGACCGATCCCTGTGGTACGCCGGTAATTACATTCAGAGTACTAGAAGTGAGCCGCGCAATATTTATCCATTTAAATCTATCCAATAAGTAAATAACAAACCATTCAACAGCGTTTATTGATAAACCTACACTAAGAAGCCTCTGCTTCAGAATTTCATGATCTACAGTATCAAAATATTTAGATAAATTAATGAAAAGAGCGGAACTATGGTTTTTATTATCCAATGAAACCATTTAATCATTTAATACTGTTAAAATTGCCTTGGTTGTACTATGCTTTTTTTTCTAAAGTCTGACAAGACTTGAGGATAGGAACTCTTTTAATTGATCATTCACAAGCGATTCCAAAACCTTTGCTAAAATAGACAATTTCGAAATAGGCCTATGATTATTTAGTACAGTTGGATCATCCCCTTTAAATAATGGCAGAACTTAAGCAGTTTTCCAGATAGAAGGGATTTCATTTGTAGATAAAGAAAGATTAAAAAGATGAGTTAGTGGTGGCGCAATTAAGTCGGCTGCCAACTTTAAAAAATATGACTCTAAATGATCTGGACCAGCCATTTTCTTACCATCTAAAGATTTAAGTGCCTTGTTAACCTCTAAAACTGTTACTGGGCTAAAAACATATACTTGAACTACCTTGAAATGATTTACGCTGGAGTAAACATTAAAAAAGATGTCACGGATCAAATTATTTGGCTCACGAAGCGCACCAGAGGACACAAACTGTTAAAAACATACATTTTTAATGGTAGTTGCTTACTGAAAATAAGTACCTACTCAAGAGAGTTTGCGATTTTGTACGCAGCCTATGTAATTTTTGGCTCCCCAGCTGTTGAAAAACAAAACTGCATGTATATTGCAGAAGTATGTTGCATGTATATTGCAGACTGCTCATAAAACATTCACTATAGGCTTAAAGATGGAAAGATCTCAAGCTGACCAGCTGAAGACGTTCCTGTAGTTTATCCATTAATAGACACGGTACTTCCTTGAAAATATATTCCAGCACAGCGCTACAACAACCATAATGAAATGAGCCTTCACAATAGATAATGCTCTGTTAGAGAGCTACACATGGCAGTTTATCTGTTGAATAAAAGACCTTACTCACCTGCTGAGTAATAAAAACACCATCATCTTTTCTCTGTTTACAGGTATGATGAGACACATGCACGCAATTTCCTGTTAAAACCATCCGGACAGGTCTAAAATATAAACACTTACCATAGTGAATCAGGGTGAGACAAAAAAACACGTTTTAGAAGAAGAATTAGTGGTGTATTGACTCAAAAAAAGAAAAAGAATGAACTTATTTTCTCTTTAAGAAAAATTTACATGTACTGCACCTGATATACAATATCCAAACGAATCATTATCGAATCCTACACTGAAAAAAACGATGACTAAAATTTACTTAATTTTTATTTTGCAAATTTTTTGCACGCATATCTTTTGAGTAATTTCGCATATGGAATTAAGTAAAATCTACTTAACAAAGTTAAGTTTAAATTTTAATTAGGCTAAAAGGTTGAGTAATTTCTAATGAAGTTTCCTTACTCAAACAATATAACACTGAACTAAACCACACTTTTAAAGCGAATGCTTAGAAACATCTAAGTCAATAATACATTAGAAATTGTGCCGACACCATATCTACACAATAAAAGTAACGCGGCACCCGAACACAGAGACCTCAATACACAATACACAATGACGGTAACATCCGATGGATCGTTTTTGAGTACGAATGTGCCATTTTGAGTAGAAAATGTCACAAAATGGCGACTTCCTAAACCAAACCACAAAAGCAATGATAAAAACAGCTGGAAAACAGCAAAAAAATCAACACCAGTATCAAAAAAGGTGAGTAGTTTTATAATGTTGATATGCTTTAATTTAGTTGATATGCTGGTTTTTTTTTGTTTTCTCACTTTTGCAACATTTTGCACAGATATTCTTCACTGTACAATTTTATCTTCACTGTACAATTTTACAATTTTACAACGTGCAATATTTCTTTTGTGTATTCTATTCTGTAAATTTATTTAGTTTTCTGTTTTTTATATTAGTGTGTACTACTTTTACCATGTACCAATGCAATTTCCCCACTGCGGGACAAATAAAGGTTTTACTTACTTACTTACTTACTTAGTACTAATATAGAATGTACTTCGTTTTTTTTTTTATTCTTGCCTGAACTAACTTTTTTATTTAGAAATTACTTTTGTTTTTTTTTCTGTAGAATCTACTTGATTTTTATCAGTGTAGAAAGACCTCGTGATTTGGAATCGAATCGATTTGTGAAATATGTCAGCATCCAGCCATAGACTGTAGAGTATGTTAGTATGCTATTCCGAACAGTGCCCAATTATTGTTTGCTGGTGCATGTTGAGCCACACGTGCACCGCGGTGGAGATCTGTGAAAGGCCCGCGGATGCTGCCGCCCATTGAAGACCAGTGAATTATTCAGAGAATCTAGCAAGAGGCCTTTTAAGGACTCTACAGATTAAACCATAAAAGGCATATCATCTCTGGCTGCTGTTATGTGTCACCACAGAGCACTGGCTCTGTCTCCAAAACCTCGTGAGCTGCCTTCTGCGACAGAGCCTCATAAGAGACTGATTTCAACTCTAATATGCGTACAATTTTGCACACATATTGGGTGAAATAATCAAATTTTAATTTGATTTCGAATAGTTTTTGCCATTGAATGAATTATACATCTTAGATGGATTTTTTTTCTGCATCGCAGTGCATTATGGGAATGCCTTATGCATTAAGGAGCCTTAGAATTTGGCCTTAAGAAGCTGTTTTGAAAGGCAACATATCAATATGCTGCCTATGTAGGCAGTTTTGGAACAGAGCCATTGTGATACATATATGGATCTTGCGGTTTGTAGTGATTAGAAGAAAAAAAAAACGTTTGCATGGATACCAAAGGATACTAATGAAAATGATGCTGCATTACTGAACTATTAGAAGAGGTATGAAAGTTTGACAGAAGTGGAAATGACCTTCTAATCGGGCCGAGAGCAGTCCGCTGTGAATAATAAGCCTATATCTGCTGCACACAGTGTGTTCCCTTGTGCCGGCCAGGGTGTTTGTGTGTTTGCTTACGTATTCACGTGTGTTGTCGTGCGTTCGGTTATGTGTTTTTGCCAGGGGCAAAGGTGCAAATGGAAAAAATAGTCAGATTAAGCATGTGTTTTTTTTTTAATTAATTATTTTTTTTATGGGTGTGAAAGTGAGAGAGAAATGTGAGGATATTTTGGGCTAAAAACGGCCCTCATAACTGAATAATTTCCCTACAGGCATGCAGTGACAGATAACATATGACTCGTAAGCCCTAGACGGCAAATGAAGTGCTCGTGAAGAACACAGCGTTCTGATTGGCTGAGCAGAACACACCCGCTTGTGACTGGTTGAATAGTTGTGAGGTCAGTGGCAATCAGTTCATACGGATGGACATACCAGCTGATATTGTGTATGGCATCCAATCAGAAAATAACTGTATAAAAGTATCTTTTATTCAGTCTAATTGTATTTTTAATGGAATTCTTTACTAATCACTGGATATTTGAGTAACATTACTGTTCAAAAGTTTGAGGTCAGTAAGAATTTTTTAAAGAATTTAATATTTTTTAGTCAGAAAGAATGCATAAAATTGATTAAAAAAAATTGGTAACACTTTATTTTACAGTGCCATAGTTACACGTTACTGCATGTACTTACTATAGTAATAACAGTAAATTATGCATAATCACAAGTAACTAAGCCTAAACCAAACCCTAACCAAAACTGTAACTCTATAGTAAGTACATGTAGTTAATTAATAGTACTTGTTTCAGTAATTACAATGTAACAACGGCACTTTAACCAAAAAGTTTTTTTCAAATAAATGCTGTTCTTTTGAACTTTCTATTCATTAAAGAATCCTGAAAATGTGTATCAAGATTTCCACACAAATATTTACTGTTTTCAACATTGATAATAGTAATAAATGTTTCTTGAGCATCAAATCAGCGTATTAGAGTGATTTCTGGAGGGTTATGTGACACTGAAAATTCAGCTTTGCCTTCATAGGAATAAATTACACTTTAAAAATATATTCAAATTGAAAACCGTTATTTGATTTTGCGATAATATTTCCTAACATCACTGTTTTTACTGAATGTTTGATCAAATGATTGCAAAAACAAATCTCACCGATCCCAAACTTTTGAATGACGTGTAGTTTAAAGTTTGTGAGAAATCAATACTTGCAAAATAAGGCAGATAGGTTGAAACATAAATATAATTTTATTGATTGGTTTGTTAAATACAACACGCACTCAAAAAAATGATACTTTAAAGTAACTCAATTCAATTATAGACAGTGGTTCCACGCAACATTAAAGGTTTATTTTTAATCTATGCAAAATCCTTATGTTGTGACAACGCAACTGTAATGAAGGGTGAGTCAGCGGCATGAGATCCAATTGCAGGCTTTATTAGAAAACAGAATGGTCGTTACAGGTAGGATCAAACAGGAATATCGGAGGTAAGCAGGTTCGTGGTCAGTAAACAGGCGAGGGGTTGGTATAGGCGGCAGGCAAACAACAGTCCAGTAATCCAAAGCAGTGAGTCAAACAGGACAGGCAGCAACCAATCAAAAACCGGGACAGACAGGCAGGAAACAGAACCAGGAAAACAAGACACGGGAAATAATGCTGAGAACTGACAGGGAACCTAATCAAGACTTCGCAGTTAGTGTTGTGTGAGAATGGTGCTTATATGTGGTGTGGGTGATGAGGTGCAGCTGGTGCGGTAATCAGTGACTGGGTACAGGACTTCTGGGAAATGTAGTCTATGTGAGTGAGTAAGTGAGTGAGAGAGAGAGAGAGAGTGTGAGTGTGTGGTGTATAGTCCAAAGTGAAGTGCCCTCTAGAGGTTGTCCCGGGCACTTCAGCTGATGATCGTTACAGCAACTGACTAAGGAAGAATCTATGTAAAAAAAAAAACAGTTGTCCAACCAACTCAATTCAATCATTGAAACAAGTAAAACCCATTAAAATCAACCATGTTTAACTATGATTCAATGGTGTTCATATAACTTGAATGAATGATTGAAGTTTAAATTAAATAAACAGTTTTCATTTAAATTGAATTTCGTCAATTAAAGCTACTTGTTGACTTGTGATTTATATAACTTTAGAGCTGTGATGTTCTGTGTTCGCAGTCCAGACGTCATACTGGTTTCATCCAGAGCGCTACCGTAGTGATCACTTTGTTATTAAAGTGATTTGAATTTTTGTCAGTATGTCCTCAACCCAAGCACAAGTGCAACACTTCATCACAATGATCACTATTAACATCACCGAAACTTTTAAATATCAACATAATAGAACAGTAAACATTAAAAAGTCTCTCCATTTTCTCATCTTACTAAATACTGCTTAAAATGACACTTTATTTCAACATTTACTCCCAGTTCAGCCACTTTGCAAAGCATGATGGGAAGTGAAAGTCCTGTTTGATTGAGCCCTGGTTGGGTTTATTTGATTTTAATATGAAAACATCAAGTTAAGTCAAAAAGTAATCGTTTCAAGTCAATTCAAGCAATCACCACAAACCTGATGCAGTGGTGTTGAATCAAAATAAGTTGTTTAAATAAACTGAACAGCATCAAAAAATCATGAAATATTGCTGTGTATGTTTAAAACAGTATCTCTTTGTATGCTGGAAATCTATGTGTAAAATAAATTACATTTCAAATCTTGTTTTTCATGCCCAAAGAGCAATAGAATAGGAAAACTCATGCATGAATGAACGTAAAAGTCTGAATAAGATTGTCAGGCATCAACAAGTCAAATGTCACTGTCATCATAGTCGAGCCATATCAGCCTTTACCAAGGCGTAGTCATACACCCAAATTCGGACCCAAATGGTACTCAAGTTCATGTGTTTTATATTAACCAAACAGGAGCGTTAGTCGTCAGCACATCTGTCCCGGAGCGAATGACAGCTCCACTGCATCTCTGAGCGGATGGACACTGATTCCATGGCTGTTGTTTGTGGAGTTTTTCTCTGGTTTGTGATTACTCAGCAGTGATTCACAGGGAGAATTCAAATGCCAGCTCTGCTCCACGGTGGCCTCCGGCACGGTTGTCTCGGCCCTGGAGTCAGAAGCAGTGCACTTATTGAGAGGACACAATATTTTGTCTATCTGCACGCTATACACTGGGGTTGGGCGGTTAATCAAATTTTATTTTTCACCATTTTGGCTTCTAATTATTATGAAAACAGGATTGTCATGATAAAATGCCTCATTCTCACCTCCCTAAATGTTTAGTAGTTTGCAGTAGGTTGTGTAATTACACGACAACAGCAGAGTTGATCTTATTCATTTTGATCAAATTTATTTGTATTTAATATTTAATATTTTTATTTAAATGTTTATTTATTGTAGCTTGTTTATTTAATTTACTTTTTTCCTTTTCTCATTTTTATACATTTGATTTTTTTAAATTTGTTTTTCAGTTACAGTGGGCACGGAAAGTATTCAGACCCCCTTACATTTTTCACTCTTTGTTATATTGCAGCCATTTGCTAAAATTATTTACGTTCATTTTTTTTCCTCATTAATGTACACACAGCACCCCATACTGACAGAAAAACACAGAATTCTTGACATTTTTGCAGATTTATTAAAAAAGAAAAACTGAAATATCACATGGTCCTAAGTATTCAGACCCTTTGCTCAGTATTTAGTAGAAGCACCTTTTGATCTAATACAGACATGAGTATTTTTGGGAAAGATGCAACAAGTTTTTCACACCTGGATTTGGGGATCCTCTGCCATTCCTCCTTGCAGATCCTCTCCAGTTCTGTCAGGTTGGATGGTAAACGTAGTGGACAGCCATTTTTAGGTCTCTCCAGAGATGCTCAATTGGGTTTAAGTCAGGGCTCTGGCTGGGCCATTCAAGAACAGTCACGGAGTTGTTGTGAAGCCACTCCTTTGTTATTTTAGCTGTGTGCTCAGGGTCATTGTCTTGTTGGAACACTTGCCACATCTTTATTGCACAATGCATCTTTCTTAATATTATGCCCAAAACGTTTTTTAATATCAGGATTGTATGATCTTTGTTTGATATGACTCTACTTGCAATAGTGTCACTTTAGCACAATTAAATACTTCAGTGCCTTTAGTTGGACCTCAGCACTACTTCTGCTCAATTAAAGTACATTAAGTACAAAATTAGTTGTTCCAGTTTAGCAGAGTACACCAGTTTAGTAGCAAAAGTACAAATGCAGAGTATGTTTATTTAGCTCATAAATATGTAAATGTATTTGTAGAATACTTAGCACAAAATAAATGAATTTCAATACATTTTAGTATTTTTTTTTTTCATTAGGGTTATTATACACATACTTTTCATTATATTCAATAAATTAATTTTACATAGAAGTCTGTATGTAAAGGCCATTATTTTACTTTGATTTATAGGGGTCATGAACTGCGTTGTTTTATAGTGTTTCCTGGGGTGCACTTATATTGTTAAAATTGTCATAATTTAGCAATAAAAAGCATTTTTCCTACCCAGATTTTAGCCTCTGATCTGAACGCTCTGTTTTAAGGGGCGTGTCTGTTGTGAGACTTCAGTGTAAACGCCCACTGCTGTGATTGGCTGACATCTTTGCATATGAAATAGCTAAATATTACTCTCTCTTTTAGCACGTTTTTACTATTACAGCTGTCAAGGTTAACTAATTGTGAAAAGTGTTTATTATCGCATTATATATAGATCGTGGCATGAAAGATTGCAGTGATGAACAGCCGATCACAAGCGCATGAAAGCAGCGATCTCGTCATTTCAACTCAATTTCTTCACTCTAACGAATGCTTTCATCATAACTAACACGACAAACGCGACATAACTAGAGATTCATTGAATAAAACGGGAGTTTTGGCCTGTGTGTCCAGAACTCAGACACCGATAAACTCGCGCTGTTTGATTGACAGCTCCAGCGATTGTAAAGAGAGCGTTCTTTGATCACTTTCTTATGATTTAATCACCTTTTAATTTACAGACTATTTTCATCCAGCGTTTAGTCACTGGTTTGATTTACTGACACATAGACAAAGAACATCATACTGTACATGAATCACATCAGATCACGCATTAGAATTAACAGTTACTTACATGTTGTTGCATTACTGTCGAGTTCACGTCGCAAAAGTCTGTTTGCAAAGCCTGCGCCGAAATGAGACTGATTTACCAAAGAATCCACTGTGAAATACTGAATACAATGAAATAAAGCTCAACTCACATTGTTGACAATAAATAACCATATTCTTAGCGTCAGGATCCGTTATTTTAGTCCTGTATCGCTCTTCTCTCCTCATCATCTCACACCAGTGGGCGGGGCTAACGCTGCATTGATGAAGTAGGCGTTGATTTCTTCTGCGGAGGCGGAGTTTCACCTATAGACACATTCCAGGATCAGTCGCCCGATGGGCCTGGTGTCAATAAAAGCTTTATTGGACTAACAAGGATGTTTTCAGTTCTGAAACTTACAGAATATTCTTATAGTATTATGACCTCTTACATATCAAACGCTCAAGGAAAGCTTGATTTCTCAATTCATGACCCCTTTAAAAAGAATGTTTGACTTTCAGGGGCGTTATGAGAATTTAATTTTATTGGAAATTAAAAGAAATTCTGGCAAAAAAGTTGTATACAATTGTATACAGTACGTAATACTGAATTTGTGTGTGCAGAATATTTATGTCACGTGTTGGTTTTAATAACGAATCTCACAACGAAGGAGAATACACTGGAACAGGCTTTAATGATAAATACTAGGAGAAACAACCAAACTCACACGTAAATGAAGACGGACAGAGACTAAGGGAGAACTCAAGGTTTAAATGCACGTGTCAAACAAAGGGAACTAATGAGATAATGGATTAACACCAGGTGAACTGAATGACTAATGAATGCAACAATCAAAGGAACAAACCAGAAACTGGGTCACATGACGAGGAAGATATGCATACACACAGAAAATCTCGTAAGATGTTCAGTTTTTGTTTCACAGGTTATAGTGAAATATAAATATATATCTATATTTCACTCAGTGTTACATATTTCAGCTCAAGGTTTCTCACGCGGCTTCATTTTTCATGCTGAAAAATTAATGGATATGTGGATGTACTCCAGTTGAAACGCTGCCCATTCATTTAGGAATCTCCAGCAAAATCTCTTCTTTCCACATTTTTGAGTTGGTTTTTCTGCTGCTGTGAGTGTGTGCTCAGCACAGGGGCTTCATTGCCTGAGACTGTGTTCTAGCAGAGATGGGGTAATGAAGTTAGATAAATGCCAAGAAATGACGCTTAGCTCCAGGTGAGGCTTTAATATGGTCATAATTGGACTAATTTTTACGACTCTGGACAATATACATATCCTCGAGCATTATGATTTTATAACATTTGCATAAAACATTGACGCATCTTCAGAGACACGAAGCCTCATAAAATGCAACTGTCCTGAACTGAATCCAATTTAAAATAATTGTGAAGACCGGAGTGACTTGTGTAGGTTGCAGGTGTTCTCTGCATCTCTTTATTAAAATCTCCGTTTGGGTGTATGCCAGCATGCTGAGCGCTGCAGAACATTAAATAAATGAACATGAAATGATTTTACATTTACATTGTTAAAAGTGGAGCAGACAGTTTCTGTGCAGACGTTTACATAAGCCATGAGCAAATGACAATGCAAAGGACGACGGGTTCACCCTTCATTTAAATGCTGTCTGGGTGAAGTTTTGTTTAAAATCTCTTGGTGTAGATCTGACTCAAACTGTAGATGTGATTTTATGATCATGTATGAATGCTATGTGGGTCATTCCTACTGTTCAGTTCGTTTTCATGTCCCCATCACATTTTAATGCATTGGATAAAATATTAAACTTTGGCCGTTTCTTTATCTGCTCTTTATAATGTCTAAGTCTACTTTCTTAAATTCAAGTGCAATTCTGCTGTAAAGTTGACATACTGCTGTTTATTATTCCAGACATTATTTTTCTAATTCAAATGTTCAGAAAAAATGATCATTTATTTGGCTTTCCATCATGTTAGTCTTTTTAAATGAAGCCTGTTCTTTAATGACATCATCCTCCAGGAAATGACATCATTTTGGAGGGAAAACATTACCAAGTATTTTCAGTAGCTTTGATGAGTTCTATGATGTCTTGTGTTATTAGTTGGTTTGTGTCATTCTACACTATAAAATACACTGGGTTAAAAACAACCCAATGGCTGGGTAAATATAGGCTTGTTACGTCTGACCCAGGAGCTGGGTAACACAAAAACTACCCAAAAACTGGGTTGTTACGTCTGACCCAGGAGCTGGGTAACACAAAAACTACCCAAACACTGGGTTTTTACGTCTGACCCAGGAGCTGGGTAACACAAAAACTACCCAAACACTGGGTTGTTACGTCTGACCCAGGAGCTGGGTAACACAAAAACTACCCAAACACTGGGTTGTTACGTCTGACCCAGGAGCTGGGTAACACAAAAACTACCCAAACACTGGCTTGTTACGTCTGACCCAGGAGCTGGGTAACACAAAAACTACCCAAACACTGGCTTGTTACGTCTGACCCAGGAGCTGGGTAACACAAAAACTACCCAAACACTGGCTTGTTACGTCTGACCCAGGAGCTGGGTAACACAAAAACTACCCAAACACTGGGTTGTTACGTCTGACCCAGGAGCTGGGTAACACAAAAACTACCCAAACACTGGCTTGTTACGTCTGACCCAGGAGCTGGGTAACACAAAACTACCCAAACACTGGCTTGTTACGTCTGACCCAGGAGCTGGGTAATACAAAAACTACCCAAACACTGGGTTGTTACGTCTGACCCAGGAGCTGGGTAATGCAAAAACTACCCAAACACTGGGTTGTTACGTCTGACCCAGGAGCTGGGTAACACAAAAACTACCCAAACACTGGCTTGTTACGTCTGACCCAGGAGCTGGGTAACACAAAAACTACCCAAACACTGGCTTGTTACGTCTGACCCAGGAGCTGGGTAACACAAAAACTACCCAAACACTGGGTTGTTACGTCTGACCCAGGAGCTGGGTAACACAAAAACTACCCAAACACTGGGTTGTTACGTCTGACCCAGGAGCTGGGTAACACAAAAACTACCCAAACACTGCGTTGTTACGTCTGACCCAGGAGCTGGGTAACACAAAAACTACCCAAACACTGCGTTGTTACGTCTGACCCAGGAGCTGGGTAACACAAAAACTCAAACACTGGAAAAATAGCCCAAAAAACTCAACCCAGGACTTGATTAGAAATAATAATCCAAGATTTTTTTTAAACTGTAAAATATTCAATCATGGTTTATAAAATTACAGAAATTTACATTAAAAATAAATCCTTGTCGAGAATTAAAATTGGGCAACAGAATTAAAATTCTTGTCAAGATAACTTTGAGTCCTTTATTTAGCCTGCATGGACAGTTCATTTCAATCCTGTTAGGAATCCTGTTCATTTTCTAGCCACTGTATGAATAATGAACCAAGATGAATAATGTAGTCTTTGCATATTAATTTTTTTTTTTTATGTTAGTGTTCAACAGGTACAGCAGAACGACTCATATATCAGTCCTGATTAATTTCATCCCATTCCTTTTCCATCTTCGAAAATAATGAATTCAGGCAATGAAAATTAGAGACTGGTTTGGTTTTGTTGGTTTTGTTACTCATGTATTTCCATTTCAACAAGGCAGTACCCCAGCAAACAAAAATATGTTCCTATTAAGTTTTGAAAACGTTATGATTTATTCCATCTTTTTTTTTTGTTAAGATGTAACAATCATTTTTCAAACATTAAAGGAACGTTACTTTCGAATGTTCTCTGAACGTTCTGAAAGAAGCAACATTTAAAAAGCATTAGATGAACATCCAATTAAAAAAAAAAAAAAAACGCTTCATAAAATTTGTGTGCAAACCTTTTGAGAACATTATTAAAAATCAGACAACTCTGAACAAACGTTCTTTTAATGTCACTGGAAGAATGAACACATTTCTGAGAGCATTTCCTGTTAGCTGAGAATTCTTTGGAACAGAATTTTGTAATTCGAGTTTAACTAGGTTTCTCATCACGCCTATCAGCAGCAGATATAATGACTTCAACCTGTGTTAAAATCATTAGCACTGCCTATAAATGTAGACAGGGTTAGCGTAACATTAATATTATGACTTAAATAGAGCTAATATGCTACTACAGCTTTCTCTGTCAGATGCTGCGTTCAGCTGTGATTTGGTCTCTATGTCCTTCGATTCCAGCACGTTCATTCACGCTGTTAGTCATGCTAAGCTAACTCACCTGTCTTTTGTTTTGCATACGGGCCAATTCTGAAGCAATTTAGTGTTCAGAGAGTTTCTTACATCACAGAAAGACGTGATTATCCGTGCCCACATGGTTTATTATAATCATTTCACGCTGTGTGTTTTGCCGAACGGTTATGATAATAGGTGCGCCGTGTGGCGGGTGAAGAATGACGTTGATTTGAGAGTTTATTACAATAATTCATTTCTGAGACTAGAGAAATGTCCTCTTCAAGATTCAGAGGTATGATATCGGGCGTTTTATCATGGTAATAACATATAATTTGCAGTGGGCAGAGCACTCACTGGTCTCAGTGTAATGGAAGCTTGTGCTGCAGATACAATAGGAGAGGCGTGATCTGCAGCCGCGGTATAGAAGAATCTGGTTACTTTAAAATATATGTTCGTTTTTTCTTTTTTTTGTGTGTGCTATGGCATATTATTCAGTCATTAGGGAGTTTGAATATGAATTGCAGTATTATGTTAATGTAATACACACTAATATGTGTATATTTTTAAATATATACAGCTCTGGAAAAAATTAAGAGACCACTGCAAAATTATCAGTTTCTCTGGGTTTACTATTTATAGGTATGTGTTTTTGGGTAAAATTAACATTTTTGTTTTATTCTATAAACTACTGACATTTTTCCCAAATTCCAAATAAAAATATTGTAATTTAGAGCATTTATTTGCCAAAAGCATCAACTGGTCAAAATAACAAAAAAATATGCAGTGGTCTCTTAATTTTTTCCAGAGCTGTATATACACACTATATGAATATTTACAAACCCAGCATTTGGGCTGTTTTAACCCAGTTGTTGGGTTAAATGTTTACCCAACCTGTTGGGCAGTTTTATGAACCTGGCTTAAAATGACCCCAAAATAGGTTGGAAATTAAAAATCAGACACTAAATTACTAGAGGCAATGGTAATAATCAGTAATTATTAATAAATGTCTATTATTTAATTATTAAACTTTTTAATAAATGTAAATTTCCAACCTATTTTGGGTCCATTTTAAGCAAGCAATATAGTAATTTTTAAACAAGTGTTGAGTTAAATAAAACTACCCAGCAGGTTGGGTCAAACATTGAACCGAAAGCAACCAAAATGGCTGGGTTTGTCCATTTTTAACCCAACTTGGGTTGTTTTTAACCCAGCAATATATAAGATGAGTGATACTAGAAGTACAGTCACATAGAAGAAGAGGAACTGTGCCTTTAGAAGAATCCTCACTCGAATAAAAGTGCGGAATTTTTCCAATTTATTCTTCCATAATTTTGTGACTTCTTTGGAAATTCCCATTATTCATTCCTTTCTTCCTTTAATTTCTGCTCCAAGAAACTGATACCGTCAAATAATTTGCATTTGGAGTGACATTCTGCACTTTTCTTCTAGTGAAGATTCTTCTAAAGGCACAATTGCTCTTGTTCTATGTGATTGCTGAAGCATCACTAGATTATTGGTCTAGATAGCCTTGTTCTTCTGTCTTTATATATTTTATATTTTTTGAGATGACGTTTCCAAGGAAGGAGGAGGCAAGGAAGGTAGCGCCTCCTCAAAAAAAAAAAAAAAAAAAACAGATGAAAAAATAACTGATATTACTAAAATATGACAATGCAAATATTTCAAAATGTGCCAAGTGTTAAGGTCACTCGTTGTCATAAAGTAACACTGACCAACAGTCCACGGCTGCATCCGAAAACTGAGGCATGGGATTGAATATCTAGTGATGGGCGATTTCAAAACACTGATTCATGAAGCTTTACGAATCTTTTGTTTCGAATCAGTGGTTCGGTTCGCATATCAAACTGACAAAGTCATGTGAAATATTGAAATTGTGAAACACTTGTGACGTAACAAAGCCTCGTTTACTGAAATCATGTGACTTTGGCGCTCCGAATCACTGATTCGACACAAAAGATTCGTAAAGCTTCATGAATCAGCGTTTTGAAATCGTCCATCACTAGATATTGTTGAAAAGTCGTTATTTTGTTTTTTTGGAGCACAAAAAGTATTCTCGTCACTTTATAATATTTTTATAATAAATATGTTTTAGTATCTTTCTAGACATTGAAAGTGTAAATTATCTTGCTGTCAATAGAGACTCACTGAACCATCAGATTTCATCAAAAATATCTTCATTTGTGTTCTGAAGATGAATGAAGGTCTTACGGGTGTAGAACCACATGAGGAATTAATGACTGAATTTTCATTTTTGGGTGA
This sequence comes from Zacco platypus, assembly GCA_038088235.1. Lineage (NCBI taxonomy): Eukaryota > Metazoa > Chordata > Actinopteri > Cypriniformes > Xenocyprididae > Zacco > Zacco platypus. The sequence continues at coordinate 43,016,760 of CM076085.1, read as the reverse complement.
ACGAACACTTTAATGGGAAGACTAATTAAAAATGAATCCACTTAGATATCACTGCTTTATGTCATGTCAAAATCAAACTTGAAATGGCCTGAAAACATGATGACTGTCACTGAGGGTTTTTTTAGTGAACATCCTTCTGTCTGTGACGAGTGCAGCTTGATGATTAAGTTACAATAAGAAAGGCTGAACTTTAGTTCACAAATTTAAATGTTATATATTTGTTGATAAATATTTTTTACACTAACTTTGGTATCACAAGATCTTATGTTTATGATTAAGAAATGTATGTTTCTTGTCACCACTGTAGCATTTAATTAATAACAGTAATATTGTGAATTGATATTAAATTTTTAAATTTTAATGTTTTCCTTTTATATACATATATATATATATCACATATATATATATATATATATATATATATATATATATATATATATATATATATATATATATATATATATATATATATATATATACCTGTGATGTTAAAACACAATTTTCAGCATGCATCACTCCTGCCTACTAAGAAAATTATCTTTTTGATGGTCCTTATGACATAATTCAGTTGCATTATATTTTACAAAACGTGCACTTTCAATCTAGTGTACTTACCAAGTACCAAATAATATAAGGTAACTACATGTGTTAAAATTAGGTTTAGGGGTAGGTTTGGGGCTAGTACCTAGTTATTACCCAGTTATTGTAATTACTACAATAAGTAAATAGTACATGTGAAAAAGGTCTGTAAAATAAAGTGCTACCAATAATTGGAATGTCCTCATTTGGGCCTCCAGATTTATTTATTTTTTTAATCCTTAGCACAGCTGAAAAGATTTTTCTGCTTAATGTCGTGTTGAAACGGCAGCGCGAGCTCGTTTTTCATCCGCAGAAGTATTGAGTACACTTGTATTTAACTCCCTGTACACTTTCATCTCAAATTTTGGTTTAAAAAATGGCGCATTTCTCAAGAATCTCATTAGTCTATTATTATTTTGAGAGATGAAGGCTATTCCACACGGTTCTGTTTTGGTAAAAGAAAGTAGTAACTTCATATTAGGTAACCTAAAAACAGCCGTGCGAATATTATAAAACAGATAGTTATGACTGCAATGGGCAAGAACATTTGTGAGCTCGGGCGGAGAGGGAAATTATCTGTGAATAACATCGTACATCTTATTTTGATCTGTTTCACACACAAAGAGTTCAGAAGAATTGGAAAATGGGGTATTTTTATGTCCTGTATGAGCTTAAATCACTTTCTGAACTTAAATTTGCTTTGGATAAGAGCAGCGCAGACACTCTAACACCACGCTTTGGTTTTCATAGAAAGTTTGTAAATCATTTCTGGTTTAAACAACATAAGAGTGAGTAAATGATGATGAAATATCCCTTGTCTGTTTGAATACAAACTACGTTGTATAAAATATGTTAATATTTATGGCACTTATTGTTTTAAAACGGACCTGTTTGAGAGCCTCAGCTCTTACTAAATGCTTGGTCCATTGATTTAATAACAAGTTTCACATTTATTCCATTTTTTTCCTCATTCTATAAGGATGTTGGATGGACGTTAGAAGCAGCTCGCTCTATATCTACAGGTTTCCGTCTAGACTTCGGGCTCTGTAGTGTCCCGGTGAGGAGCACAGACAGACAGCGAGAGGACACATTAAAACAGACAGGCATAGGATGGTCACCTCGGATGGATTTGTGTTACAGTATCTTTGCAATGGACTCAGCCGTCACAGTCGTTCAATCAACGCATACAAATACAGGCATTCCCAGTGGCTACCGTGACGGGAATGAAAATATAAAACAGCGACAGCAAAAATGTGTTGGCAGTTGAAATGTTTTTTTTTACCACCAGATTTATATATACATGCTGTGATTTTAAAAAGCTGACACAAAGCAGAAAATTATACAGCTGAAGAGCTTCCAGAGTAGACAAAATAACTGCGATAGAAGTGACACTTACTCAGTCTGGCAAGCTCTAAAGTGATTGGCTGGCTTTATGCAACTTCATGGAAACTGTCATGTTTACAAGTGATGTTGAATATGTTTTCCTGGTAAATGTCATCAAATCTTTGGAAGATCCAAAGTTGTTGTTTTTTTTTTTTTGAAGCTAGTAAGATTGTTTTATGAGTTGAACTGTTTGTTCAAATAATGAGCATTTACTACTTGTGGATGGACAGAAAAGTGTGTGTGTGTGTGTGTGTGTGTACAGGGCTTGACGCTTTTTTTTGCTCACAGTCACAGTGTCTAGTGGTTTTTCAAAGTTACAATCCACTCAGCATTTTCACTGGCCACAATTTTGACATCGATATACCATGGGGAAAAACTACCATATAGATATTTTTTAATGTTATCTCATAATTCGGCAGCAGGTTTATTAGGCTGCTGTCACTTTAAGAGCTGACGGATCCATTATACTGTTACACATGCGTTTTCTTTCTCAACTGTTCACGTTCACTTCAAACAACTGACAGTGTTTACGTGAATACTCACCAAGACCGACATTTTGACATTATTTTGTGTGTATTTGACTGTTTAAGCAGCGAAAAAGAACTCAATTTAGTGCTGAGAGGCGGCTTTATGTGTGCGTGAGCACAAAATCTGCAGCAATGAGTAAAATTATGTGCAATACATGCAATCCCACGCTGAAATTCAAGCCCTGAAACAGCAACAATATTCATCCGGAGCAAATGAAACGAGTGAGTGAGAGGAGGAGGGTTTGAGATGAGAGAGAGAGAGAGGAAGAGCAGCTGGTGTTGTGTGTCTATTCTGAGGAAAATGAGTATTGGAAGCGTTTCAGATATTTCAGTGTCGAAAAAATGATAGTTTATTATTTCAGATGCCTTTTTAAAAGACTACAATTGAAAAATTTATACATTATATATAAAATTATATATAAAAACCTACCAAAATGTAGTGCATATAGTTGCAAAGTCACTTCTAGTCAGTTGTGGACCATCAAGTGCATCAGATATTAAGCAGACAAGCTACTCTAATGAAAGTTAGTTGGCATGATGTTCAAAAGCGACCATCAAAATAAAGTGCTACATCTGAAACATCTGATTCCTCACAGCAACAACCACTCAGAGCACGTTGGATGCTCTATCATCTTGGCAGTGCGCTTTTCACAGGCAAACACCATTCACATTTTCTACAGACAATTTAACATCTAGTGGTAACACTCTCACACCCTCGGGGAGATTGTTTTTGGTTTTGCTGAAGCTCATGAGACAGATGTGGGCTCATGTGTTCACTAAACGGTCTGTCAACGGACGTTTTAGAATTGTTCACGGTGCTCGTGAGGCAGCAGATGTGACTTAAAGCCTGGTTTTTCGGCAGTGATCGGTTGGATGGGTTGGGATATCGGTGACAAAGAGCTTGCAACCATCTTTACGTCATCTTCCGAGTCGCCCGTCTCCGGGATGGGCTTTGATTTGAGTCGTTCCTTCAGCCGCAGCGGTGATAAACGAGCGGTATCTTCCTCTCAACAGCCATTCGAGCCGGCTGTGAAATGGCATTTGTAAACATTCCAGTCGGTCTCATTCAATTCGAATCAGTTGAAAGGATGTGTCCTCAAATTCAACATGCAATGCATCACCACGACATCTCTTAAACTGCTCGTGACAGGCTCGGGTTCTCCGAATACAGCATTGCTGGTGTTATTTCCTCAATTTACAAAAACGTCCCGCTTCATCTGTTATTACTGAGCCACTAGCCATTATATGTAGATGGTGAAATGTCACAACTGATTACTGCAGGTACATTTATATAATAATTTTTTGGCATATTTTAAATCAGTGGTTCGTAAATGGTTTGTTCTGATTGGGGTGGGACAGCAATATATATATATATATATATATATATATATATATATATAAGGGCTGAATTGTGATGGCTAGCCAACCGGGTCAGAACATCTCCAAAACTGCAGCTCTTGTGGGGTGTTCCCGGTCTGCAGTGGTCAATATCTATCAAAAGTGCTCCAAGGAAGGAACGATGGTGAACCGGCGACAGGGTCACGGGCGGCCGAGGCTCATTGATGGCTGGACCGTGTGGTCGAATTCAACAGACGAGCTCCTGGAGCTCAAACTGCTCAAGAAGTTAATGCTGGTTCTGATAGAAAGCTGTTTTGATGCGTATGGAGCTACAGACGAGACCAGTCAGGGTGTCCATGCTGACCTCTGTCCACCGCCGAAAGAGCCAACAGTGGACGAGAGCATCAGAACTGGACCATGGAGCGATGGAAGAAGGTGGACTGGTCTGATGAGTCACGATTTCTTTTACATCACGTGGATGGCCGGGTGCGTGTGCGTCGCTGGGGAACACATGGCACCAGGATGCATTATGGGAAGAAGGCAAGCCGTGTGATGCTTTGGGAAATGTTCTGCTGGGAAACCTTGCGTCCTGCCATCCATGTGGATGTTACTTTGACACGAACCACCTACCTAAGCGTTGATGCAGACCATGTTCACCCTTTCATGGAAGCAGTAAAAATGGTTCAGGAATGGTTTGAGGAGAGTTCGAGGTGTTGACTTGGCCTCCAAATTCTCCAAACACTCTCAATCCAATCGAGCGTCTGTGGGATTTGCTGAACAAACAAGTCCAGTGCATGGAGGATCCGCCTCGTAACTTACAGGACTTAAAGGATCTGCTGCGAACATCTTGGTGTCAATATCCCACAGCACACCTTCAGGGTCTAGAGGAGTCCATGCCTCGACGGGTCAGGGCTGTTTGGACAGCAAAAGGACCGACACAATATTAAGAAGGTGGTCATAATGTTATGCCTGATTGGTGTGTGTGTGTATATATATATATATATATATATATAGAGAGAGAGAGAGAGAGAGAGAGAGAGAGGGCATATAACAAACAAACACATATTCTTCAGAAGCAAGTGTTTCCAGCACACTGCAGACTGAAGGCATCAGGCTTTCCTTTCCTTCTAATTTATTTCCCCCATCCTTCATTCCTCCTTCATTCTCATTCTGTATTCTGTCACTCAAGTGGCACTCAGTGTCTCATCTGTCATATTCCTTCATGAGCTGCCATCTCTCTCACTCCTGTGTGTCCTCTACCCACATGCCTCCTGCTCTTAATTCACTCTCTTTCTCTTTCATCCCCTCGTCCTCTTCATCCTGCACTCCCAGCTGACCTTCCCACCCTCCTCCATCCTCTACAGCACTTACTGTCTTAACTTCAGGCCTTTTCATCTCCTCTTCCATCCTGCATCTATCCGTTTTAACTCACCTCTCTCTTTCCTCCTGATATTCCCATTCCCTTCCTTCTGCTTCTAAGGATGTGATGTTTCCTACCTCCTTTCAAACAAACCAGGTCCTGACTGGAGGATCAGTATGGAGTTGTACCATGCTGACAGAACGAGAACTTGTGAGGAAGACATGATCACTGCATTTGCCAAAGTTTGTTTAACATGTTAAAGTTGTAACAAATTTTATATGATTAGGTTTTGATTTATTTTAAAGTATTGCCCTTATTTGTTTATATTTGTGTTTGAACTCTGGAGAGCGTCCGATGTTTCATGTTTTTGCAGCGTTGAGCGATGTATCCAATCACAAACATATCTGTTGATCTCTTGAACACAACGGCCAATCAGAGGCGTTTATTACTTAGAATCCAGTCACCGCTCAAAACGCTGAGTTTTTGTTCAGTGCCGAGTTCTGTACGCTCGCAAATCCTCTCATTACAACAAATGAAGTGTAGACACAATGTAAATAAGAGATTCATTGTGAAGGGTAGACTGCTTCATTGATCATTGCAGAACTTTGTGAGATCGTGTGAACTGAGTTGTGTGACCGCTTTTTAGTGATTGTGAAGGGAGTGCTTTTTTGCACACTTTATATATCTATTAAGAGTTATAATAAAAGTTTTGTGTTTCATGATGCTTAAGAGGGCAAATGGCCACGCACATCCAGGATTCACTCAAAATTGCAATGATTTGCATAGTGATAACCCTAGCACAGGTTTGATATGTCAAAATAGATGTGCATTAAGCAATGAAAATGCAGATAGATAGAACAATATTCGAAATTTCGTATCAGAATATTTTTGAAATGCTGTTACAAGTGTTGACTTGTAAATAATCTTGTAAATCTCTCCCTGTACATTGACATTTTTGTTATGGTGGTGCTGAGGTTATAATGTCAGAAGCACCTGCAGAGATTTGATTCTGGAACCGGGTCTGTCTAAAATACCATAGAAATGACTGTTTTTGAGTGCAAACTCATTCATTATTGCTAAAATGTTAGTTCACAGAAAAATGAAAATTATCCCCTGATTTACTCGCCCTAAAGCCATCCTAGATGTGTATGACTATCTTTTTTCAGACGAACACAATCAAGAGTTATATTAAAAATATCCTGCCTCTTCCACGCTTTATAATGGGAGTGAATGGGGCTCAAGATTTTGAAGCCCCAAAAAAGCGCATCCATCCATCATAAAAGTAATCCAGAGGCTCCAGATGGTTAATAAAGGCCTTCTGAAGTAAAGCGATGTGTTTTTGTAAGAAAAATATCCATATTTATAACTTTATAATCGCTGGTTTCCATACGCAAGTCTAGTTCCGAGGGAAGAGTGAACTTTGACACGACGTGTGACATCTTGATGAACGCGGAAGCGCAGAGCATAGCTAAACAACGTTCCCGAATTAGAAGTCCATGAATTTTTAACTAGAAATGTGGGAGGAGCTTGAGTTTGTTGCCCTGTCCTATTTGTTTGGACGTATCTACTCTCACCTAAGCTTACGATACTCCCTCATCCTACGTCAAACGAACTCAACTCTCTTATGAATGTGTTGATGGACATTAGCAGAAACTAGTGATTATAGTCTATAAAGTTAATATTATGGATATTTTTCTTACAAAAACCCATCGCTTCTCTTCAGAAGGCCTTTATTAACCCTCTGGAGTCATATGGATTATTTTTATGATGGATGGATGCGCTTTTTTTGGACTTCAAAATCTCAAGCCCCATTCACTCCCATTATAAAGCTTGGATATATTTTAATAAAACTCTTAATTGTGTTTGTCTGAAGGAAGATAGTCATATTCATATATGATGGTTTGACGGTGAGTAAATCAAGGGTCTATTATACTACTATTTTTTTTGGAGAAACGCAAAATTAATAGACATAATGAATGTTTTTTTTTTTTTTAAAGCCAGTAATGGCAATGTCATGGAAATTGATTTGTCAAAAGGTGTGGGAACCTCGAGGGTACCAGTTACAGGCCTCATTGAACGCACATGTAAACGATGGAGCCTCCCGGCCACTTGCTCTGATGAAAGCGCTCCGATAAAGCCGGCTGTAAGTCACACTGGGACGCTGGGCCGTGTTTGATTAGCTCAGTTTGTCTGAACGGGCAGCTCTGAAGCACAGACTGTCACAAGCTCGTGAATAAGGCAGCCAAGCGAGTCGCCTGCTACAGAAGCGAGATGTGTAAAATGCCATGTGGAGAAACTCAGATCATTCGATATCAAATGTATCAGGGTTTGCTTGTGCATAAAGACAGGGAAAGCTGCACAGGTATTGTAAATAAACGTCAAGGTGACTGTACGCTGAAGCAGTGAATCTAAAGTCACTTCAGTCTTGTTTTATTGTTTCACAAATTCTTTGTTTTCATTTTTTAATTGTTCTGATTTCCATTTGAATGGTCTGACTAAATTCGAGCAATCCATACAACTTATAACTATAATAGGGCTCTATGAAGTGTGTTATTTTTTTTTTTTATTCAGAAATTATACCTTTTATTCAGTTTTATTTTTTCTGGATTTTGTGTTTTATGATTGAATGCAAACGTGTTATCAAAAACCATGGTTAATCAATAAAACTTACATTTTTTAAAATCGTAATCAAATTAAAATTGAACACTTTTTTGCCAAAGTGCTGCACAATAGTAGGATATTCCTTAAAAATAATGTTTTAATAAATTGTATTATTATTATTATTATTATCGTTGTTGTTATTACTTTGAAAGGCCATGTTCTGTACAAAACTAAATAATATATTTCTGTCATAATTTATTCCAGTAAAATCTTTGGCGAGTTGTGGTATTAGATATTATAAGATATTAAACTGCGTTATAATATATATTTCAACTCAAACATTTCTCATTAAATTCTTACAAGATCAAATAGTTCATTCATTTCATTGCTTTGTACTCTGAGACAAAGTTGATTGTCGAAAGTCGAACATAATTAAGAAGTCCATCATGTCTCCTGAGCTATGAACGAGTAAATGAAAAGTCCCTCTGGGAGGCCAGCAGATACTAATGGACAGAAATTCAAGACACTTCATTTTTTTATTGTGTCTGAAAACTAGAAACATTAACATTAGCGATTAGAGCACATCATTGCAATAAGGACATTAGGACTGCGGCGTAATGTCACAATATATATCGTGTGATGGTTAAAATCGATCGATCGGTAAATCTTAAAGGAATAGTTCACCTAAAAATATCAATTCTGACATGATTTACGCCTCATGTTGTTCCAAACCTGTATGACTTTCTTTAGCAGAACACAAAAGAAGATATTAAACATTCATATTAATTATATAATATTAATTATATTAATATTTAAACATTTTGAACCAGCCTAAACCGGTCTCCCAGTTTGCCAACCATCTGAAAACCAAATAGAAATGCTGTGAGAACCATTTTAGACTGATTTAAGCTGTTTTTTTTTTTTTTGCAGAGCAATAGCTTTAATGTTTTGAGTCTTGAGTCTCGTTCACACCAAGATACAGATAACTGTATTAGCGCTCACACTAGCTGCAAATATTGTTCTGTTTATTATAATGTCTGACGCTTTAAATCCTCAAGCACGTTATAGCCGGATGGATTCTGATTGGCTGTCAATGTTAACTGAAAAAAAAAACGATTCTGAAAGTGATTCCAACAACATTGTTTCTCTGAGCTGTTATCGTTGTTATTTAGAATGATTTCTAGAAATACAAAATTCTGACATGAAACTCTAGATGGTCCTTAAAGCTGCACTATGTAGTTTTTCATCCACTAGAGGTCGCCTATTCAAAACAAAGGCGTAGCTTGATGACGGCGAGTTTGAGCGAGGAATCTTGGGACATGTGGTCTTCACCTCACAGCCGGTGGAAAAGAATCGGGATGAGACTCGGGCAGAAATCATGTTCATGGATGCGATTATTAAGATTACTGTATGAAGCAGAGCAGGAGCGAGTGTTGTGGAGCTGAACGAGCGATTGATAATGAGAGACGAACGACACACGAGAGCAGCGGGACTTTTATTATGACACAGTCGCCGCCGCCACTTCCGCTTTTCCGGTCATGAGTGTGAGGAAACACAGCTCTGTTTATCATATTAGACACATTTGAGTGTGTTGAAGATGATGTTATAACGTTACTCTGAGCGTTCGCTCGCCGCTGCTGTGAGACACTTCAGTAAGAGAGATCCATATTAACATCATATTAAATGCTGGATGGCTTGTGTTGATAAATGACATGGAGTTAATTTTAAAATGTATTGTATGATGGAGAAAATACTGAATTACTGTTACTAAAAATAAAGCTGTTAGCTAACGTTACTTGGCAAAATAGTGTTTTTCTCTGAGAAATGGTACCCAAAAATTAGATTTAAACAATAAGACTAAACGTGTTGAGCTAGTTATATAACAATAAATGCATCAAAACAGACATTCCCTTGTCTAATAAAACACGTAATATATATTAAAGCGTGTTTCCTTGGTTTCTACAAAATAAAACCAGAAACTGAGGGTAACGTGGATATGACGCCATTGACACGATCCGTATCCTTGGTTAAAATAGCAATTTTCTCATGATTTGCAAATAGATGGAAACATTTGGGATATTGTAAGTACTCAACTGAACAAAATATTTGGATATTTTACTGCAAAAATCTCACATATTGAAGCTTTTACTCAATTTGTAGCGATCCCATCGTTATCTACATAGCGCAGCTGATTGGTTGCTGTGGCATCAGCAGCCAATGAGCTTCCTGCTCAAACATTCAAATACTTGGCATTGTTTGCTGTTAGCAGTCTGCAGCATGCTTTCAGAAACCCTCCCCCTTCCCCAGCTCCACCTGTATAGATCTGCTACAGGGCTATTCCATGTTTGCAGCAGCAGCGCATCTTACATGTTCACAGCAATCTCTCTTTATTGGCAGTAGTAAGTCTCAGTACTTGCTCTGCAGCAGCAGCGTGGCAGATTTATTCCGCCGAGACCAAATACATTAACATTGCCACATCCATTACCATGCCAATCTCTCTGAAGTTTGTCATGACTGAACTGTACCTTTATCATTATCGTTATAGTTATCATCCTTGGTGTGAATGGGTCTTAAGTCACAGTTTTCAACAGCACAAGGTGGCACAAAATATGTACAAGGTGGAAGTTTGGACATGTTTCTCGGCAGGATATTGTGTGTGTCATGACTACAGGAGACCGCAGCAGGGCTCCCATCTGTCCTCTCCAGGGCTCCTGTACACAGAGATGGCTGGCAGGTTGCCTCTAGCTCAAAATCTAGCAGTGGTTTTACTCTATAACTGCATTCACACAGCTGTCAGTCCACTATATTCCATTTCTACTCTATTTGAAGACGCATTTATTCAATTCAAGGTTGTCGTTTGTCAGTATGTGTGTCTCCAGGGAATTGAACCCATGACCTTAGCATAGCTGTGCTATACACTGGCTGAAAAAAATACACTTATAATGTTAATATACAGTTTGCTTATGAAATTCCATAACGGAATTGCGAGAGCAAGTTGATATATTCTGTAAATAATTTTGTAATGAATTAAAATGATATCATTTTTAATTTATGCTCTTGTTTTGGACATATTGCTTCATCTTTGAGACTAAGTTGTAAGAATCTGTGTTTCTGGGTCTCATATAGAGAGGAAAAAAGAGAGAAAGCAGGTCAGATGTTTTTCAGGTGTTTTTTATTATTTATGTTTTGTTTTTTTTTTGCATCTCCGACACATTTTTTGCTTTTTTGTTTAGTCTTTTTTTCATGATAAAACTTGGCATGTAATTTTATACTTTGAGAAGCTTTATACTTCATAGCACGGTTTGTGTGGGAACTGCTGGGGGATTGTGAGTTTATGTAAAGTTAATAATTAATTAAATCAGAAAAATGTAAAATTAAATTAAACAATTTTAACATAAACTGTCACAGTTATGCTCAGTTTAAGTTTGTTTTCTGTCTTTGCCTTCTCCTGCCAGCCTAAGCTCGTTATTAGTTGTCATGGTTACTGATTTGATTCATCATTCTGTTCAGCTGTGTGTGATTGATTACCTTTGTTTGTCTCTTGGATATAAAGGTGGGGTAAGTCATTTTTCAAAAATGCTGTTGGACTTTTTTGATATTTGAATGAACCCAAACAATCAATGACACTCAAACCCAGCTTCACTCACATGGGAATCAAAGCATCCTCCACGTCTGGAAAGCTTTTCTAATATTAACGCCTGTCCTAAAGCGCTTGCCCAGTCATAAACCTTTATTCCATATAGACATTCTTTTGAGCTCTTTTGTATTGTGTCTCATCTCTCGTTTTGTCTCCTCGACTGTCATAATGCTGATTGGTTACACGTTTGTTGTTGGTGTCGGCCCAACTAATTTGCAAACAGTGACTTACCCCACCTTTAAGGGGCTGTTTACACAACACCATTTCCAACTAAAAATGAAAACTTTTTATGCGCTTTGGCCATTCATTTATGCGACAACAACGTTTTGGGGGCCTGAAAACGCAAACTTTTGAAAATGGGTTTTAAGTTTTTGAAAACAATATCATTATTGTCTCCATGTAAATTGTGAAAACGGTGACATCATGTACATGCACGTAAAATATTCAGTCTATAGGCATGTGTGTTTCGTGTCTTTCTTTAGAAAGTGACATCGCCATCTACTGGCCTGGCATGAATAATATAGCGTTTTTAGTCGTTTTCGCAGGTCCGTGTGAACGGGGATCATTTTGACAGAGTTGTTATCTATACAAAGAACAAATATTTGTGTTGTTTTACATTGTTGTCGTGTAAACGTTCCCTAAGTTCCTGTGTTTCTGTTCGTAGTTGTTCGGTCTCGATTGTTGCTTTACCTACCTTCATTTTTTTAAATCATTTTTCCTCATCATGTGGATTATTAATTTAAGAATTGTGCATTTCATCATCTTCGTCATGTATGCTATACAACCAGAGTACCTGAAAACCATCCTTGAGTAAAAGTACAGATAACTTACACTGAAAATGACTCCAGTTACAAGTCACCAATTGCAAACAGTTCGCAAACAGTTTGATTGACAGGCGATCTGACCAATCATAACCCCGAATCCGCCATTTTGTCCATCAAAGCAGTCAGGGGAGTTAGTAGATTAATGTTGGTGAACTTGATAAATTGTGTGTCCTCACGTCTTTCCGCGCTTGAAACAACATTCCTTCTGATGTTCATTCATGTTTATTTGATGCTATAAATGAACTAGTATGAAGAGATGATCGGTTCACGAGGAGCAACAGCGATCCGTCACGACACATTAAAGACACACTAGACACTATTTATTGTTAAAACTTCTTTAAAAATTTACAATATGTTAAATATGAAACTGTTTCAAATGTTGTCAGTGTCCTCTTTGCTCCAGGATGTATTTTTCACGGCGTGAGAACATGATGTGTGACGTGAGAGCGCATGACTTGTCGGACATAGCAACAGTAACTAAAGGGGGCGGGTCTTTGCGAAGGCTCAATTCCAATACGACTTGAGTAAAAGTCTTAGAGTATCTGATTTGAACAGTACTTAAGTATTTTACTTGTACTGAATGTCGGCTTAAAGATCCACAACAGCTGAGAGACACGCCGGTGAAAATAAGAAACAGCTGATTTGTATGATGAGAAATCATGTTTAATTTCTAAAAACGAATTAAAACTGAACGCTAAAATACTGCCTCTTAAACGTCTACAAACTCACAAGTTTCAAGTAAGTGCACAAAAAGGCCATAAGTAAACTAATATTCTTCAAAAAGGTCTTGTCAATATAGGGAATAATTAAAATAATGTTAAGTAAAATTAAATATTCAAACTCTACTTGCACTGGACGAGCTGGTCATGACCTGATCTCATAAATCAAACACCTGCGATTCAGCAACTACCTGCTAATGCGCTCGCATTCACGTCAAGTAGCCTTGCTGACAAATTTGGGCGAGAAAAAGGTAAAATGCACAAGATGTAGTACCTGTAAAGCTCTTGGATGTTAAAAAAAGTTAGGTGCCATGCGAAATGTAATGTGTAAATGCATTACTCAATGTATTGAGATGTAAAAGATGTAAAAATATCTTTGATACTCAGTACAACTACAAAGTAGCAAAAAAGATTCTTACGTACAGTAACTATTTACATGTACTCAAATACTGTACAACCAGTTTGTGACAAAAACAATCAAAATAAATCAAATATGAAATATAAATTATTTTTTTAGCTGCACGCCATGCGAATATGTCAGCGAACATTTTGTTAAATTATTGAGATATTAACTGAAAATTTCAGGACATGTTTCAACTCAATATTTTAGGTCAAATGGGTTCAGCTGACAAAAAAGTTTTTTTTATAGACTTCCATTTCACGCAAAACAATACTGGTAACACTTTACAATAAGATTCATTAGTTAAACATTAGTTAATGTATTAACTAACAAGAACTAATCATGAGCAGTACATTTGTTACTGTATGTATTAATCTTAGTTAATGGAAATACAGTTGTGCATTGTTTGTTCATAGTGTATTAACAAATGTTAACAAGATTTTAATAATGTATAAGTAAATGTTGAAATTAACATGAACAAAGATTAATAAATGCTGTATAAGTTCATTATTAGTTCATGTTAACGAATGTACCTTATTGTAACACTCATTCTGACTATTATGTAATTTAGCTAAAATTCATCTGCCTTATTTTCTGTGCAATTGTGATTTTTAATATTACATTTATGTCGTGAAAATAGCTGATTCATCTTATATTTTGCATATGGTTTTAGGGCAAATTGCATTGTGTGCTAATTTTGCACTTCATATTTACATCAACAGTATGTTTTAATCCAAACTCTTCAAGCGTAGTCATCGTGCGTCTTTTTCATCCCGCCTTTTTTGTCAGTGATTAACACTTGATGTGTTTGGGACGGGACTGTTTGTTTGTTTGTTTGCAGACAGGGGAAGTGTTTGGGAATCGTAATAATAATCCCAAATGTAGCCAGACCATCCAGGATCAAGCTATGACTGTTGAAATCCCAGCAGGACATTTTGCTTTAAAAATAGATGAAGTTCCCTGCGATAATACGATCATCTTTAGATGGAAGGTATCTTGTAATGGAAAGCCGGATCGTCCCGTACGGTTCCGTACAGCTCGGTATTACATAATCTTTGATTGACTCATCCTGATTGTCTTTATTGGGTCAGACGTTTCTCACCGAGCGGGCCTTGGCGAAGCATGTGGCAAATTACATCTATTTCATCAGCGCAGAGAGAGTTTCAGATTGCCAGCCAGGTTGTTATTATAAAGGCAACGTGTTCCCAATAACCTGTCAGGACAAATAAAGGTTGAATAAATAAAATAGTAAAAATAGCAGGCTGCTGTACACTTTGTCTTTGTCAAATATGAACGGAAAAAACATTTGGTTGCTCCAGTTTTTCTCCGTATGACGGAGAAACGCTGTTCCTCATATAGACGCCGACTTGATGACACCAGCAGACAGCTGGATCTTCGGGGAGCACGCCGGGGCCCGAGTTAGCCTAAATAAGCCTCTTGATGTGCTGCGCAGACACGAAGGGCTGCGAAACGGCTCCAGCCTCTGCTGGTCCGTCTGTAAAGTAGGTTGCTGGAGACCCAGAGCGCCTCTCACGCTGTCGTCTGGGCGGTATCGGCTTCTGACCCGCTGTCAGGGTTCGTATTTTGGACCTGATCCTCTGCCCTGTGATTCTTCCTGATCTTTAGCAGCCAGTTAAAGAGCTTTTCCCTCTGGCTTTTATCTCATTTTCTCTGCGGTCTGCACTTTTTCTTTGATCAGATCAAAGAGGCCCCTGTTCTCACTGTAATTTATCTGGTTTAAGGGCACTCACATCATTTGTTGATACATGGTTTACTAATAGCTTCCCTGTGGACCTGAAACTGGTGTACAACAGTTGTTGCCTGAAAGAATTGTTCTCTAGAATGCACTATGCGATGTATTTCAACCACTGCACTTAAAGGCTGATTGGAACATAATACGTCGTATTAATAATTTGTCGTTTGTATGATACGATATGATGTGATACAGTGATACTATCTGAAATGTGTTTGTGACCTAAAGTATCAATATTATAAAGTAAAGAAAGATGTCTATCGATTGACTGATCAATAGATTGTCCAAAGCTGCATTTATTTGATCAAAAATACAGTAATATTCTGAAATATTATTACAATTTTAAATACATTTTAACTGGGACCTATGATGCCCGTTTTCACAAGATGTAATATCAGTCTCTGGTGTCTCCAGAATGTGTCTGAAGTTTCAGCTCAAAATCCCCCACAGATCATTTATTATATCTTGTCAAATTTGCCCCAATTTGGCTGTGAGCAAAAACTCTTTGTGTGTGTCCCTTTAAATGCAAATGCGCTGCTGCTCCCGGCCCCCTTTCCAGAAAAGGCTTTAACAGCTCAACAACAACAAAGCTGGAGAATTTCACGCAGACAAAATGACGAAAGTGTTCATCCTTACATTGTTCAAACCGGAGTTGACACGTTTCGACGGAGTCGACGGAGTTTTAGACGTTTCTGAACGGTTAGTGGATAAATTGATGTAGTTGCTGTGGAGTTGATCAACTCATCACTAGCATGTGTCGTCATGTTCATCTTTTTTCCTTGAATTGACCCTCGTTTGTGAAGCAGTCCGGCGTAAAATGACGGCATCAACAACACTCGACTACAACAACTCTTCCTCTTCTCTAAATATGGAAAGCGGTCTGGCGGAAGTTAGATATTTTACTTCATAATTTGTTAAATATGTATATTTTTCTTACACAAATGCATCGCTTCGCTTCAGAAGGCCTTTATTAACCCCCCGGAGCTGTGTGGAGTACATTTATGATGGATGGATGCACTTTCATACTCATTATTTCCTGTTCACTCCCATTATAAAGCATGGATACATCAGGATATTTATTAATATTTGTCTGATTGTGTTCATCAGAAAGAAGCTTGGGCTAATTTTCATTTGAAAGTGAACTAATCCTTTAAAATAAGCCATGTGTTTCAAGTTCATTTTCATCCTGTGCCCTATAATATTTGATATGATACCTTATAAAGTAAAGCAGAGTGAAACAATATGATGTGATATGTTAGACCTAAACGATGATAAAGATGCATTTTCAGTAAACTCACATATTCCGTATTCTAGTTGTATGTGCAATATAACAGATTAAAAACCATCTGAGGTCGCCCACATTCCTCTTGAAAAGAATTTCTCTCTTTGGTTTCTCAAGTACACTATTTTTATAACGATGCGAATAACCGTCTTGTTTGATTACCTGCTGTAATAATATTCAATGAGAGATCTCTAGGGTGTTCTCAGACAGGCGGTGGAGTTGAAAAGCCTTTTTTTGCCGCCCAGAATGAGCAAGTATTCTGTGATTTGACTTATTCCAAAAATGCAAATGTTTACCAGCAGACGCTGCTCGTGTTTGGGATGCAGGGCTATTGAGTTTTAATCATTCGTCCTTGTTATTCTAATATTTTGTGTGGCTGAGGGAGTGAGAAACACCAGATAGATCCTGATATATAATTCTGTGAGGTAACAACACCCCTCTTTATAAGAGTCTACTCTGCTCAGATGGTCCAGTCTATTACAATATCTGAATTTCAGCTCCAGATCTTCCTCAGCGCTTGATACACAGCGATGGCTTCGGTTTTACAATATCAATTCCAGAGGGAGTCCTCGTCCATTGGAAGTCCATTCAAAGTGGATTTGCATTCACGGTTCAGAAAACAGCATCTTCTCGACATGTCGACAACACGAACCAAACTCTTCCAGTCTGAGCTACAACTACAGCATTTGAGGGCGGGTCGAAGTAGTCGTTGTTCACGGGCAGCCAATGAAGACCATAGGCTGGCGTTATGAAAATTAGTTACAAACCTACATAGGTTCAAAGACTGGAATTACTGACCACTCGTTTCAGGCTGTCCAGAATCGTTTCTTTCTTCTGAAGCTTTGCAGACCTTTTAAGGCCAATTCACACCACACCAACCAATGCCAACCAACGACAACGAACAAGTTGGACGCTGGATTTAGAATGTTATGAAAAATAACTGTTGTGTTCACACTGATCCAACAAACACCGACAAACAGTCAAACGAGTCACAGAGAGTCAAGTCTGACTGGGAAAAATTGAGATCAACAACTACATACGTCTAACTATGTTAACAATATTTTCAGGCAAGTTCATTAGATTAATAATATAGTATCATATATATTTTCATTGTATCAAAGTATTGAGGCCATCTATGATGACTTGTGATGACTGTGATGATGGTTGTACAGCCTTCACCGGTTTTTAAACTTCTTTTAGCGTGACCAATCAAAGCCCTATACAACCATTTGTAGCTAAACAAGCCAAAATGAATTCATTTAAAACTCTTTCGGCACGAATCCAAATATTTCCATTTTGCAAAGTATTGGGATGCTATAGGCTACTTACTATTTATTATGTAAATACGGTTCGTGGCCAGGTCAGATTACGTCAGAGTTTGTTGGAAAACCATACCACACTGATCAGATGTACGGGTGGATCTCCTACAGGGGTTCAAGCTGCAGGGTTGCCGAATGACTAAAAACGTTATCAGCAAGATGATAGAAAACTGTGCATTTCTTGTCTATTACCACCCACTGCTACTTATACCAACGACGGAAATAAGCGCAGTTATAATAGCTAAATATGTGGGAGAGCGTTGCTATAATGTGACAATATTATATTGCAATAGGTAACATATCAAAGTTAATACCAAATCAGAACTAGTTAGCACATAATTTGTAGCGAAAAAGTTTAATGACAATATATTGGTTTATGGTTACATTTAAAATGGTTACAAAATAGATGAGATGATAAAAAACTTATACCATTAATCGTACCCAGCGTGTGTGTAAAAAGTTACCTGAGAGATAGAGAGAAAGAGAAAGACAAAGAGAGAGAGAGAGAAGGACAGAGAGTGCCCAAGTAAGAGAGCAGAGCGTAAAAGAAGAGACAGAGCAATAGTTACAATCTTCTTTTATCCTTTTCCTTGACCATGTGACTGAAACCCAAATATGAGACATTCAAACTGACCAATCAGAAGTAAAACCGATGCACAGGCATCTTGGCCTACAGGCCTTGATCACTATCAGCTCCTTTGTGTCTCCCAAATGCCCCTTGTAGCATGAGAGAGGGGACTGAAACAGCAAAGCCAATGTCTTTGTTCATTTTTAAAATATCTTTGGATATTTTCAGTCTTACACAGACATTCCACGACCCAACAAACGCCGATTAAACATGTTCAGTCGGGTGAAAACAGACTCCGACCAACTCCAACAGACGCCAACAGGGGGATCGCACCTATCCAACAAACTCCAACAGACGTGTTTTTTGGCGTTGGTTGGTGCGGTGTGAATTGGCCTTCACATGAACGTTAATATCCAGAAAGGAACAACCATGCGTCTACTGTACATCATCAACTACCCATCTGTTTGACTGAAACCCGTCCCAGTCTCTCACTCAGTACCATTAGGCCCGTTCAGAAGTCACATCAGACATGAGTGAAGGATCTTCTCTCTGACCCACAAATAATCTTGTCAGTTATTTGGCACAACCCTGTCAAAGTCTTTCCCGACATTGAGAAATGTCCGATGAGATGCAGCACGGCCCCATTTGTCATACGGTGCCATGACCCAAAATGTTCCGGGCCGCTGGGATGTTATTATTTGGGGCAGTGTCTCAGACTTTATCAAGAGGATTTTCTCAGCATTATATACAGGTGAGCAGAGATTTCCACTAAGGTGCGACCCTGTTCCCAACCACAAGTCAGTGACCAGTGTTTGTGCCATTCAGAAATGAATTGAGAACACCTTTTAAATTCCAATTGGTGTTGGGAAGGTTACTTGTAACAGGTTACAGATTACAAGTTACGCTATTTAAAATGTAATATGTAGTGTAACTGTTTCAATTACTCTTTGATTACTTTTTGATTCGTTTTCTAATTTTCTAACAAATGTTTGCAAATTTTCCGAGCCTTTTTATCACTTGCCATGGTGGCAACTGGTTTGTAACCTAAAGCTTTCAGCAGCAATATGAGTTGATGTAACTGGCAGATGTGCACATTCAAACAAGAGAACCAATCAAAAGCATCAGAATAGCGTCGCTTTACTAAAAGGCCTTTGAATGGTTGGAGGCATTGTGCACAGCAAAAACAGGCAAAGCAACAAATTAATATTATTCAACATATCTTAGCTTTTTACAGAAAATATTCAGATGTAACCCCCTTTGTAAGCGTTAACATTTTCATAAGCAACTGTAATTGTTTTCTCAGTAACTGTAACAGTTGCATTTATTTTGTAATTAAATTACATAACGCCGTTACTTGTAACTAGTTAAGTATTGTAATTTGAATTTGTATGTAAGAAAGAAGAATAAACTCAAATTCAGTTAAATTTATATATATTGTCATTAACAATTTTGGGGTCACTTTTATTCAGCAAGGATTAAATTGATCAAAATTAACAAAATGTTACAAAAGATTCTATTTCAAATATTTCTGCTAGCGGTCGCCCATTCAAAACAAAGGCGTAGCTTGATGATGCCGAGTTTGAGCGAGGAATCTTGGGACATGTGGTCTTCAACTCACAGCTGGTGGAAAAGAATCGGGATGAGACTCGAACAGAAATCATGTTCATGGATGCGATTATTAATGTTACTGTAGTCTGAAGCAGAGCAGGAGCGAGTGTTGTGGAGCTGAACGAGGAGCGATTGATAATGAGAGACGAACGACACACGAGAGCAGCGGGACTTTTATTATGACACAGTCGCCGGCGCCACTTCCGCTTTTCCGGTCATGAGTGTGAGGAAACGCAGCTCTGTTTATCATATTAGACACATTTGAGTGTGTTGAAGATGATGTTATAACGTTACTCTGAGCGTTCGCTCGCCGCTGCTGTGAGACACTTCAGTAAGACAGATCCATATTAATATCATATTAAATGCTGGATGGCTTGTTGTTGATAAATGACATGTAATTAATTTTAAAACGTATTGTATGATGGAGAAAATTCTGTATTACTGTTACTAAAAATAAAGCTGCATCTGATCATGCTCTGTTAGCTAACGTTACTTGACAAAATAGCGTCTCTGAGGAATGTTAAAGCATGGTACGCGCAAAAAATTAAAATGAAAAATTAAGACTAAATGTGTTGAGTTTACAATCATTATTTTTCTGTCTATAAATGTATCAAAACAGATGTTCCCTTGTCTAATAAAACATGTAATATATTAAAGCGTCTTTGGTGTTTCCATGGTTTCTACAAAATAAAACCGGAAACCGAGGGTGACGCTGATATCTACAGGCGACTCCCTCACGCGTCCCGAATCCTTGGTTAAAATTGTGATTTTCTCATGTTTTACAAATAGTTGGAATCATTTGGGATATTGTAAGTACTCAACTGAACAAAATATATAACTCTGGCCCAGTGGTTTTTGGATATTTTAATGCAAAAATCTTGAGGAGAAAAAAAAAAACAGTCCCTCATCTTCTCTCTCATTGTTTCTGTCTCTAAAAGGCCAGAAATGATTGCTAATGGAGCAGTCAACAGGGAGCGATTTTCAGATATCAGCCCTCAGAGACACTTTAGACCAGAAAGGGCTTCTCGTCTTTCACGGTACAATGAGTGTTGCCAACAGACCAGTAAAAGTGAGGAATTCCACAGGTGAATGCACATGCCTACAAAAAAAATAAATAAAATAAAATAAAAGTCTGATCATTACGTCTTATACATATCTGCCCCCCCCCCCAGTGTTTTCTGGGTAACCACTCAGAAACTGCCGCACTCTTACTTGAAAATAATTAATTTATTTTCACCACGCATCTTTAATAAAACCCATTCCTGATTCAGAGTCTGTATATCCTGTACTTCCCCAAAATAGCTTAAATGATCTTATGAGTTCTTTTAAAATAATAAATCTTAAACATTTTCTTACCTCATTGTCAATATTTTTCTTGTTTTTCATGACAATCATACAATTCTGTTACATGTATTCTTAAAAACGTTTTTAACACGTTACAGTAAGTTCCCATTAGTTAACTAACAATGAGCAATGCATTTGTTGCAGTATTTATTGATGTCTGTTTATGTTATTTAGGTTTTTATTGTGTATTAATATAGATGAAAAGTTTTATTATTGTGCAGTTTTACTTCTTCAGTAAATGTATACACTCTAAAAAAAAACACTTGGTTAAGGTTGGGTTAAAAACGGACAAACCCAGCAGTTGAGTCGTTTTAACCCAGTGGTTGGTTTAAATGTTTGCCCAAACTCCTGGGTAATTTTATTTAACTCAACTATTGTTTAAAAATGATGGTATTGTTTGCTTCAAATGAATCCAAAGCATGTTGGAAATTAACATTTATTAATATTGTGACGAGCAGGGCGGGCGAGAGCCGTGAGGGAACGTGAGCGTCAGCTGCGCGCTACACCGGTCTCGTGTCTCTCAGGGAGGAGCTCCAGAAGCATAAAAGAGGATTTTATGTTATGTTTTAGTATGTTTGTGTGGGCGGCAGTCGCAGTGAGGAACTGCCGCCATTTTACTTTCTTTTTTGTTTTTTTGAGTTTATTAAAAGTTATGGTTGCACGTTCGCCGTTTCCCGCCTCCTTCTTCCCGTTCTTACGAACAGTGTTACAAATATGTTTAATAAATGAACATTTAACAATAAGTTAAATGAATAATAATTCATAAACATTTATTAAATTGCTTATTAATAAATGTTCACCTTTGATTATGATTGTTGCCTCTAGTAATTATGTCTGATTTTTCCAACCTATTTTGGGTTCGTTTTGACTAAACATTTAACCCAACCAATCAAAACAACCCAATCATTGGGTTTGTCCATTTTCAACCCAACTTGGTTTATTTTTAACCCAGTATTTTTTAGAGTGTGTCTTGTTTGAAGAATGTTTTGACTGGAAAAGTAAGACATGAATGCTAATTGACCGTTCACAAAGACCCGCCCCCTTTCGTTACTGTTGCTAATATGCATGTTCTCATGCAGTGAAAAATACATCATGGAGCAAAGAGGACACTGACAACACGTCGACAGACATATGAAACAGTTTCATATTTAATATATTGTAATGTTTTAAAGAAGTTTAATCAATAAATAGCGTCTAGTGTGTGTTTAATGTGTGGTGACAGATCGCTGTAGCTCCTCGTGAACCGATCATCTCTTCATACTAGTTCATTTATAGCATCAAATAAACATGAATGAACATCAGAAGGAATGTTGTTTCAAGCGCGGAAAGACGTGAGGACACACAATTTATCAAGTTTAAGTTCACCAATGTTAATCTACTAACTCCCCTGACTCCTTTGTCGGACAAAATGACAGATTCGGGGATATGATCGGTCAGATCGCCTGTCAATCAAATTGCAGATGAAGGGTAAAATGAGAAAGTGATTTTTTTCCATTGCGGTCAGACATTTTATGTCTAAGTGGGCAGCTGTAAATCAGACTTTTTGCAGATAAATGTCTGGGATAAATAAAAGGATAGACAAATTCCCATAACCTCAGCACTTTCTCTCTCACACACATTTATCTGCTTTTCCTCCTCTCACTGTAATTTTCCTCATTTTATATATTTCTTAGGGGCATTATAAAATCATTTATCCTGCTCCCTTCCGCCCCCTTCCTGACAGAACCTCTACGGTTCTTTTTCTCTTTTCTTCCTCTATATTTATTATTCCCTCTTTTCTTCGCCTTCTCAGTTACCGGATTACTGTCACATTTTCTAAATCTAAAGTATTACCCCTCCAAACCTCAAACCTTTCAACTGTGCTTCTAAACACCAGTTTCAAAGGAAAAATAACACACCTATCTTTCTATATCTTTCTTTCCGAACTTTTCCATATAGCTGGTCTTCGACACCAGATCTCCTCTCCTCCCACCTAAATCTCCTCACCTCTGAATGTCTCACGGACAAGCTGTGACTCGAATGTCACGACAGGGTCAGTGCAGTTGTATTGGAGCAGACTGTTATATTTCACATGTTTTACTCAGTTTAACTGGATTACACGCCTGCTCTCCGTTCTGCCCCTCTCTTTTCTGAGCAGCTGCCTGTGTTTTACTTCACCACCCCCTCTCACTTCACTGCTGCACCATACAAATGAAATCAATCACTGTCCTTCAAAAAAAAAGTTTCTTTACCTAATTAAAAAGCAGTATAGCACAGGTCAGTTTAATCAAATAATGATGAGCGTCCATGCCTAATATACATCCTTCAGCGTAGTTTAGTTTTGTGTACTTGACTTTTACACTATATGCAATTTATTTTATTTTGCGAGTGTATTTCTTCAGGATTTTGTACTTGGAACCTTCGTCACTCATACATTGTTTTATTTTATACATTTTATTTTATTTGTTTTATTATTTTATTATAAAGCATATAAGCTTTATAACTTATAGCTGTTTATTTTGCACAATTTTTATATTTATATACTTGATCACTCGTACGCTATTTTAGTTTATTATTATTATTAATATTATTATTATTAATTTGAAGCATGTTTCTTCAGGATTTTTATTCTTTATTTTATTATAAATAATATTTTAGAATTTATCACTCATAAGCAAGCTGTTTTATTATTTCATTTTTTTTCGTATTTTATATTTTATTTTATTTAAGCATGTTTTTTCAGTATTTTGTGGTTGAGAACTTCATCACTTACACACTTTTTTTTATTTTATTTTATTTTATATTATTTTTGTTGGTTTTGTTTTGTTATATTTTATATTATTTTTGTTTTGCTTTATTGTATTTTATTTTATTTTATTATTTTTTATTTTGGAGTTTTTGTAGGATATGTATGCCTAACCAGTCCATGAGTCATATTGTTTTTCATATGACACAACCACTCATTTTAGCAGCGTTGTATTGAGTTAAAAATGTGTGCATAAACTGTTAAATATGTGCCCCCTTTGAAATGCTAAATGACCCCTTAAGCATCAACAGACTTGTGACATTTCTTCAAAAATTGGACACATTTTCCTTGCTCTTATAAGCTTAGTTCCTAGTTAGCTCCCTCGCTGTGTGACACAGCATCCGAACCGAGATGGCTGATTTGGAACGCTCTTCTTAGACAGCAACTCTGGACGCCATTTGCACTGGAGACTCGACTCTCAATTTATTCCAATAGAGTTTGATGCAAACTTGTTGGCAAGCTATTGACACAACTCAAATTGAATAAATGTGCTAATGAAAAGTGTTTGACAGCTCTAATTTTAGCTCTAATTCTCTCCGCAGGTTCTTTGTCTCTGAGTGTGTTCCTGGTATCGGTGGGATTAACAGTGTGTGTTGTGTGGCTGGTGGCGCTATGCGGGGTCTGTGGATGGTGCCAACGCAAACTGGTAAGTGATTTCACTTCCTGCACAACAAGAAATGAACATTGTCTTTAACAGATGTGATAATAGACATTGACATCTGTTGGTGTATAAGATTGCATGAACAATCAGCTCCGCTCAAGATAATAGGCTTTTGTAGTGCTTATTTTAGTGTCTTCTGTTTTATGATTATACACATCAATCAAAGAACATCTCAAAGATAGATGCATAAACACATGTGCTCTTTTCCAAAACCTAGTAAGAGGACCATGTATGCAGCATTATAAGTCATTAAAGCTTGATCCTGATGTTTTATAGCTGGTGTTCAGTTAGTGAATATGTCTACTGTCCATAATTAAGGTACATTATCAGTGGTATCAGTTTAAACTATTAGGCTAGCCTCATCTGCGATGTTTTTTTCTCAACACTAAGTGCTGAAATTGAAATACTCCATGGTGATTGGCTAATTCTGGAGTTTGCAGCTATGGCTTTATCCTCCCCTTCTGTTTCCCCTCAGACTTACCTAAGCGCAGTTTTCCGAACAAATGTATTTACATCGACAGATCCGGCACGTTTGGGGGTTTCGACTTCAGCAATGTTTTATGGTGTTACTGTGGTTTGTTGTAACCTATGATGTAACATTAAAGGGGTCCTTTAATGGCCCTTTTTTACAAGCTGTAAAATAAGTCTCTGGTGTCCCCAGAGTGTAACGAGGAGACAGCAGGATGGGATCTAAATGCAGCTTAATTGAAAACGTGGTCAAACAGGCAATGATCAAAACGGTGGCAAACAGGTTAGGCAGAATCGTAGTCGATAAACAGGCAAAGGGGTCGCAATAATCAAACAGTCCAGAATAACTGGCAGTAAATCCAAGTGGCAGGTAGAGAACGCTCAAAAAACAGGGAAACTGGCAATAACAAGACCAGGAAAACAGACACGGGAAATAACGCTCAGAAATGACAGAGTGACCAAATCAAGACTTCGCAAAGTATGTTTGTGTGTGTGAGGCTTAAATAGTGTGGGTAATGGAGTGCAGCTGGTGTGGTAATCAACGGCTGGTGAATGAGGTGCAGCTGGTGCGGTGATCAGTGAATGGGTACGGGGCTTATGGGAAATGTAGTGAGGAGTGACTGCAGAGAATGTGAAAGTGTATGTTTGTAAGTCCAAGGTGAAGTGCCCTCTAGTGGTCCTCAATCATGACAATCATAGCACAGAGTGTGTATGTGAACTTTTAGCTCAAAATAACTCACAGATCATTTATTATAGTATGTTAAAATTGTCACTTTTTGAGGGAAAGCACCGTTTTTGTCTGCGTCCCTTTAAATGCAAATGAGCTGCTGCTCAAGAAGAGGGCGGAGCTTCAAGAGCTCGCGTTAGCAGCTCCGATTACGTGACGCAAAGCGCACTGAAAATGTCAGAAACTGTTTATGTTCAGACCGGAACATAACGGAAACCGGTTTCTGAATGGTTAATTGAAGAATTTATGTAGCTGATGTGGAGTTAACCGTCAGGGTTTATATAAATTTAATGGTTAGTGATGTCACCAACCTGGGAAGAAGCTCGTTGTAGTCCCTACCAGCCATTTGTTGTAGTCCTTAAACAGAAAATATCTCTCTTTGCATTGAACTTGGAGCGTCGTAACTTTGCAGATGTTGTTTCTGCTCAAACAGCAACATCACACACTAACTAAAGCTAAAAACGTGAAATCATAATCAACAATCTCTTTAAAGGGAAGCATTTCTCTCTTTGCCTCCCCTGACGAGCCGCCATTGGTTGCTCAAACAAAAAACTGATGAAAAACTAAAAAAAAACGTAATAGAAGGATTTAAATGGCAAATGATGTGCCCTCGTTTGTGTTTACATCAGACGTAGATCCAGACTGCCTTTCAACAGTCGTAAATCTTATTTTCTGTCTGGATAATTAGGTGTTGAGCCCGTAGTTTTCCGTTCAGCCTCAGCATCTGCAAAACAAGATTTGCCATTCGACTCATGCAAAGCAGAGCAATCAAATGAGGCTGAATCGGGAGGGAAGAAAGAGCATGTACTAAGGAGAAGAGAAATAATTAGGCTAAATGATTAATATATAAACATGAAAATGTGATTACAGACCACTTTTTGATTAATAGCCAGTTGATAAATAGAATCCACAAGCAAATTAATCTCCAGTTCTCAGTTTAATTGAATAACCTTCTTCCTTAAATAAACGGATCACCTATTATTCAAAGTGAATTACCTTTAACACATTTAATGTGTCACTTGCTTTTTTGCCTAGAAGAGAAGCCGAATGTTTCGCAACCGCTCCTAATACAAATCCACGCTTTTCATTCGACAGCCAGGAGGAGTGATCCGTTTTGAGATGGTCAGCACAGGCCAGACGGAGGAAGTGAAAGGGAGGAAATGAGAGGAGGAGTGAGAGGCAGACGGGAAGACTGCAGGGTTGCTAAAAAGAGATTTCAGGCTTTAATTACAGTCAGTAATGGCTTCCCCACCACGTGCCCGGCCCGCGGGCATCTACCGTCTTACTGTTATTACAATGAGGGATTACAAAGTCGCTTCTCATTCTATTCGTCACATTTTCCTGTGCAGTTTTTGCTCGTCCTCTTTTGCCATTTTCCAGTACTCAGTGTTTCAGAACCAGAATTTTATTGCCTCTGTTTTCATATTGTATTTTAAGCTGTTCCTAACTGCGGTTAGGTGACCACGAAATTGATTTGCAAAATGCTTTTGTCATCAAAATAATGCTGTTTTCACACTAGAGCTTTTGTTGAGGACCAAGTCCTTCATCGAGGTGAACAACCGGGAGCGTTGTCCTGGAAACTATAACAGAAAACCAAGTATGAAAGTCATGAAAACATTGGCTGAAAAAACATCATAATAATAATTGTGTGTTTCTTGGGCCCTCAAAGATGCCCTGTGGTGAAAATCAACCTTTTAATGTTGTTTATATGTCTGTGTGTTGATTTTAGTGTGCTTTAAGACAAATAATGTGCAAATTCATAAGTCAACACCATTGCTGAGTATTTTCTCTTTAAAACTGCAGTGAACCACAGAAGGGTTTTTCACTCTGCGCTTAACCCTGGGTTATCGTCTTTCTAACCCCGGGTAAAGGAACATCTCACACTTGTAATTACGATTTAATCGCACGATACGAAAAATAACATTGAACTTGAACGCGATTCTTATGAAATTGATTATTTTTTATGCGCAGCTTGTCAGTGAAGTACGGCTCCAAATGCTGATCCCATTTACTGCGGTACAGCTCCGACAAGCTGTGCATTAAATAATCGCAGCCGTTGCCAAATCTTGTGCGATTTAAATGCGAAAAATTGTGCAGCTTTACTTGTAATCCAGAAGCGGGTTTGCACCACATTTTACCTGAGGTTATTAACCCTTATGTGCTGTTGGATTTCTGTGTCCACTCGTTATGGAGCGGGTCAAATTGACCCTAATTGGATTCAATACAATTCCTCAAAAATCACACTTTGAAAAACAGGTACAAACTGTAAACTTTTAATATCAACATTTGTCAAATATTCCAAAAAATACATATCTGAAGATATGATTTAATGAAAATGTGTTTTAACAAAAAATTTGAAAATAAACAGTACATTTTTAAATACAATAAATACATTTCTTAGAACATCATAACTGAACAATTAAATGTAGCTGTATAATGAAAATATGTACTTTTCCTAAGTTGGCTGTTTTGTAAACTCATTTCATAAAGTCAAGTTTCTTCTGTGTTTTCTGCATATGATCTTCACACACATGCTGCTGGTTAAAACATTTTTCTGTATTGAAATAAGTGTGGAAAACTTAATTTTTTAGCTTCATAAGTTAGTAAAAAAATAAAATAACAAAATATAACCAAGAAATGTTATTATTTTGGGTCAGTACAGTTGCTTTAGAGCGTTAAAATATGCGGGTCAAATTGACCCGGCGAACGTCACGAACGTAACAGTCATTTTGTTTGTATATGTCAAAAAACACCAGCATGTTGAAACTTTGCATGCGTGTTCAAGATAATAAATGAGAAAAAAACATAGGTTAATCAGTATTTCCAACAACTTGAAAATCTAAACGGGTCAAATTGACCCGGAACATAACACAAGGGTTAAACCTGCTCTGGAGCTGTGTTAGCTCCGCTTAACCCCGCATTGTGGCGCAAACTTGTACGAGACGATGTGATGTTACAATGTTGCACGATTAGACGATTATCAACCGACAACCAATCACATACTCATTGCGTGCTTTAGACAGTCATGGAAACACCGTCCATTATATATAAACAGCAAATTCAGCGTTTGAGAGGGAAAATGTCAAATGCTGACAGAAAACGCAACAATTTAAGTGAAGAAGAGACCATTTCGTTCTTAGCTTTAAAGTCACAAATGTCCGTTTAGTAGAAACTCGATAGTAATATTAGATGCGCAATGCTAGAGCTAACGGGTGCTGCGTTTATCCAATAAATGACACTGCAACCGCAAATATGCAAATAAGAATGTTAACCCAGGGTTTAGGAATGTACAGCTTATGAATACCCAGGATTAATTGTTAACCCCGTGTAAATTATGAGCAGTGTGAAACGTGAAGCAAGATATCGCAGGTTTTTTTTTTTAACCCGGGGTTTAGAATTACCCAGGGTTAAATATTTAAAGTGCGAAAAGTCCTAAACAGTCTCAAAAACTCAGTTTGAAACCACCTCTGTTCCAATCCCTTCGAC
This sequence comes from Zacco platypus, assembly GCA_038088235.1. Classification (NCBI taxonomy): domain Eukaryota; kingdom Metazoa; phylum Chordata; class Actinopteri; order Cypriniformes; family Xenocyprididae; genus Zacco; species Zacco platypus. Next base: position 42,987,391 of record CM076085.1, on the reverse strand, counting down.
GTGCGGGATGGGGAATTTTCAGTGTGCACAAGAACAGCTTTAAGAAGGGACAGGAAAAATCAGGTACATATTGTAATATAGCAGGTGAATTATGTGTATATGACGCAGATTACGATGTTATGATGAACTGTATGCCTTTCTCCACTGGCGTTCAGAGTTGTTCAAAGCGGATGCTGAGGATTTCGAAGGCTTCTGACTCTGAGATGGTTTGTGAAACATTAGCAACACATTATTAGTTGTTTGATAGTGTAGTCAAGCCCAAGGCTGGTCATATTAATTCCCGTTACGTGTCCGACATTGCAGAGAGCGTTACATGAAACACATCTACTTGTAGACGAGCCTGTATGATTCACTTCTTCTTCTAAATCAGTTTCTGCTTCAAACATACTTAAACCTGTATTTCCACTTGCCATTTTGTAGCATTTCCTGCAGTTGACAGAGTGGATCTGGTAGTCCGAGCTGCTGCTGTTGAGCGGAGGCAAGAACTAATTTGCATATGCATGGTTGATGAGTTTTAAGGGAAAAAAATTACTGATTGTAGGGGTGCTTTAAATGCATTTAATTTCTTTATTAATAATGTTTCTGTGCTTTTCACATATTTGAAATAAAATGTGAGTTAAAATGTAACATTTGGCATAAAATAAATCCTGTCTTGCTAAAGCTTTTTATTTATTCTAATCACACATACAGCATTTTCACACTTTTTGCATAATTTGACACTAACTAATGATGGTTTTTCATATTTTAAGGTTAAAAGTCTGAGTAAAGCAATAAATCTATACAAGCATTTAAAAAAGTAGCAAAAATAAATAAAGGCATGTCATGTTTCATAAACAGTTTAGATGCACTTTTTTTTAAATTATAAACTCTTTTAGAATTATTCATATTTTGAATGAGCTTTTATTTTTTCATTTCATTTTTACATCTTTTTTCACTTGGCTTTAGTTACAGTTTTAGTATTTATTTTTAAATTTATTTCATTTGACCAACGGTGTGAAGCACACCAAAAAAAAATTCAAATTCACTTTTAATGTGTAGTATGTAACCGCTTTACAGAAAATACATGTCAACATTACAATTTAGAGTAATCTGTGATCAGTTAACTGTCTAAATTATGTAATTTCTGAAATGTACATGTACAAATCATGCAGTTAGCTAACAATGAATTAAAAAACTAAGCCAACCAAAAAAACAAGGCCAACCGATGCTCAAAACGGCCGATATTGGTGTGTCCCTGCCTTTAATGGATCACCTGCTTTCTCACAGATAGGCTACAGCTAAGCTGTGTCCGAAACCGCTCACTCGTTCACTAACAGGGCTGGGTAGGTTACTTTTAAAATGTATTTCACTACAGATTACAAAATACACGCTTTAAAAAGTCATTTGTGACGTATTTCGTTACATTACTCAAGTTTAGTAACTTAATCTAAATACTTTAGAATACTTTGGAATACTAATAAGTGTGAAACAAACACAAAAAAGGTCATTGCAAGTTTTTATCTCACAATTCTGACTTTTTCCCTATAAAGTCAGAATTATGAGATATAAACTCACAATATTGAGAAAAGTCAAAATTATGAGATATAAATGAAAATATTGAGAAAAGTCAGAATTATGAGATATAAACTGAAAATATTGAGAAAAGTCAGAATTATGAGATATAAACTCACAATATTGAGAAAAGTCAAAATTATAAGATATAAACTGAAAATATTGAGAAAAGTCAGAATTATGAGATATAAACTGAAAATATTGAGAAAAGTCAAAATTATAAGATATAAACTGAAAATATTGAGAAAAGTCAGAATTATGAGATATAAACTCGCAATACTGAGAAAAGTCAGAATTATAAGATATAAACTGAAAATATTGAGAAAAGTCAGAATTATGAGATAAACTCACATACTTAATTCACAATTATCTCCCAATTCTGACTTTATAACTTGCAATTGTGAGTTTAAATCTCGCAATTCTGAGAAAAAGAAGTCAGAATTGTGAAATACAAACTCACAATTGTGAGGGAAAAAAAAAAATTGTGAGAAAAAGTTGCAGTGACGAGTGAATTATAAAATGACTCACAAAACATGAAAACAGTCGTGGATCATCAGGTCATGACAGGACAGTTCAGTTGACAGTTGGGCAATTTTTAATAAATTCAGTCATTTTGTCTTGTTCAGGACAGAACTAAATAAAAATAACAACATTTTTATGATCCTCTTAAAAGTATCAAAACGTTGATGAAACTAAACTCCGCTTTTTCAGACGGTCAGAGTCAGAGAATCACCAATTGCTGTTTAAATGACATTAAAACTCAAAGTAATCACTTTGGTAATCTAAAACACTTTTCAGATGTAACTGTAATCTGATTACCACCCATTTAAAATGTAACTG
>CM076085.1:42950000-42980000 GCA_038088235.1 Zacco platypus | reverse complement strand
TTTTTAAGTTTAAGTCATTTTAAGATCTCGTTGAGGTTATATTCTTCAGTCTAGCAAGCGAGAGTCAACTGTACAGTTTTGATTCATTTTACAGTCTCATTCAACACAATCTTGTGAAGTTGACCTGGTGTTAATGAGCAGGGCAGTATGCATGACCAGTTATTCTACATTAGTTTTAATTGTATGTTCAGCATGTAAATTGACCTTACATCGGCTGAACTACATAAAAATCAGTTTCCAGTACTGCATGAACTTTTCAAAAGGTCTTTCAAAGAGTTATATCTCTCATGGATGTGTAACAAAATTCTGCATACTTTTAAATTAAGACAGTAGAATAAAAGTTTAATAAGCTCAAAAAAAAAAAAAAACGTCAGAGAACTTCTGTAAGTGTAGTTATTAGCAATATGTTTAATTTTTCTCTGTGAATCAACCATAAATATGTTATTATAAGTATGTTATTAAATATGATATATATATATATATATATATATATATATATTATGATATAGTCTATATATTTAAATTTGTTCATGTTTATTTTTTATTTATTTTTCTAATAAATATTAAATTGATTTATTAATATATATATATATATATATATATATATATATATATATATATATATATATAATATAGTTAATTAACATTAACCCTCTGAGGTCGGCCGTCACGCCGGCGTGATTTACTCACTTTTTTCTTGTCAGTGTGAAAGAGACTCAAAATGCTCCGTCAATTTTGAACATACAATCAAGAGATATATACCATTGCAATCTGTGAAATGTCTACTTTGACTTGTGCACACTCATAGTAAAAACAAAATGTTGTGCTTTTTGCAAAATAAGCAAAACTAACATGATGCGTGAGCTGCGATCTCTCTCCGAATGAAATCCATTCTGATAGTCATAAGAAAATGAACGGTAACTTCGTGAATACTATTCACACAAATATGAAACGCATGTGTAAATAAACGTTGAAATGTCAGGTTTTAAATCATGTAAGTCAAATCTAAAACAAATATTCTCTGTTTATGTAATCTGTTTGAAAACGGAGAGAAATCAGTCGTTCGCGAGCCAGCTCATTATCTGTAATGTGACCACGCCCACGGAGAGCGCGCGCTATTCAAACACAAATTCTGAGGCGATTACTGTAACAGAGTTAACGCCCACATATGCATCTCACACGCCCCCCGGTCAATGCCATAAAAAACATGAAGTTTCTTCATAAGATTCACTGAACGTTCATCGCGTTTTGAGGATGGCACGCTACTCTGGTAATGAAGCCCTTCAGATGATTCTGGACAGCGAGGAAGAATTTTTCGCTCAGTTTTGGTGATCTATGATGTGATTCAGAGCGAATATATTTTATATTCTTGTATAATAATACGGCCTTGTGCCTAATACAGATGTTTGTGAATGCAGGTGTGGATGTTTGTGAATGCAGGTGTAAATGTGTGAAATGCACTAAATAGGTGTGATCAACCTGTGACAACAATAGTAAAGACTTGTTAGGAAAGATTTTTATTCTGAATAAATGCTGTTCTTTTTAACTTATTATTGATCAATAAATCTTGCAAAAAGTACCACAACTGTTTCCAACATTGATAATAAAGCAGCACATTAGAACGATTTCTGAAGGATCATGTGACACATAAAGTAAATACAATAAAACAGATTAAATTCTGTGAATCTCCTTACATTCTTAGTTCAAGATGCTTCACAGCTTTGGCCTTTGGATGGGCCGTTAGCCACTGGGGGAGTGTCTTTTGTCTCCCCTGGTGTGAATTGCTAATGTATTCATGGCCATCACCACTCCCATGCATACAGCAGTGGTGACACAAAAACTGATTTACAAAATTTAAATCATTATATTGCTCTTTGTGTTGAAGCATTCAGAATGATTTCCACATCATTGTGTAGTAAAAATTCTAGCCTACAAGCTTGATAACTCAAAAGTCTTGTGAACAACTATTCAGTATGTGTTTTATGGCCTTATTGCAAGGGCATTTTTTTTCCCAAAACTTACTAACCACGCATAATCTTTATTTTTAAAATAATGCAAACATGTACATCTATTTTGCTCACATATTATTATAGCAGAGTTTGTGCTGAATACAGCAAAATTACATGTTGGCCAATAGTATGTTATTAGTAGCTGAAATAAGCACAAATGTCAGAGCATGTAAAACTACTCCAGGACCCCAAATCAGCCTCAGACCCCAGAGGGTTAAAACATTTTAAACATTAAGCAATTGAAATAAAATAAGCATTAACCGAAATGAATAAATATGTAAAAAAAAAAAACTTATTTTACTGTACTAAACTTATTCAACTTTTTCACATTTTGTTTGACTTTATTTTACATCTTTGGAAAAGCAGGCAAATCAAAATAATATAATAATAATATAATATAATATAATAATATAATATAATATATATAATATAGATTATATAATATAATATAATCAAAATAAATGGTGCAGTTGGTTGTTTTGGTGCAGAACCTCTCGTCTGTGACGGCTGAATTTCCTTCAATAAATTCCTGTTTTCCGATTGAAATTCTCCAATAATTCCACATGCTGTGGGCGTGGCACAACTTCCAATTCCAACTGACGTATCCTGATGTAAATGAGTGCACTTGCGTCGCAATTCACAAGATGTTTGTACCTGTGTATGAACACACTCGTTTCGCTTCCTTTCTTTTGTTACTATTTATTACATTGGTAGACAGATCATGGCAGAGGAGCGATTGCATGTTGGCAGGCGCCATAATTTAAATGCTCGAAACTGGCAGGCTGTTGCTGTGCCGGGGCCAAGATGTGGCTCTTTCTTCCTCGCGTTCAGATCATTTATCATCTCTTACACAACTGCTGGCGGCTGATGGCTTTCAGAGGACTTTGTAATGAATACTCCACCTGCAGAATCACTTTGAGATGGATTGGCCAATCAAGAGATGGTGGGGAGGAGTGCATCTTTGACAGACAGGAAATGATGTAATTAGCCTTTATGTAATTGCTTGCATCGATCAGTAGAGTTGTCTCAGTTTGTCTGCCAATAGCCCAACTGTTTGCATATGGTGTATTATTAATGCATATGAGTGTTTTCTCAAGCTAAACTGTAGTCCTTTGGCATGAATGTCCATTGAAATGAAGGGCTAAGTACGCATGTGCGTCTTTGCATGTGCGAATTTGAGGGGCATTTTGTTGGCATTTGTGCCTTTTAATTTCACACCCTGGTGTTTAATCACTCTTTGGCCACTTTTGCATGATTGTATTTGAGACTCACAGTCACATTCGAGAAAATGTAAACTTTTGCAACAAACTGTGACGTAGACATATGTTTGTGCTTTTGCCAATCCAATTCACTGTATTCCCGATTGATTGCAAACTGACCAGCTCTTTCGACATCTTGAAAGCACATCTTATGCCTTCCAATCTATCAAACAGCTTCTCTAGTGTGTAAACACCCCCAGGGTCTCAGACTTGTCATTAATATCTGTGAAAAAAAACTCTTTGGCTGTTGTTGGTGTGTATTCGCTCATCGGTGTATCAGTGCATCTGGCTTTACTGATTAATTAAACTGTGTAACTTGCAGCAATCGCACAGAATTTGCTGAAATACGCCACCTGACTATATCAAGCAATCTTCTATTTCCCATCCATTTTGTGTTTTTCTCACACATTCTGTCTCTTTCTTTCTCTCTAAAGGGGATGAGGAATAAGCCGGGGGTGGAGACAGCAGGGACCCCAGACTCTGTGTCTGTGTCGGGGAGAGGCCGAGGAGAAAATAAAGCCATCAAGTAGGTGTCTCCTGCTGAGATTAACTATTGTAGATAATGTCTTGGTAATAAGTGGAAAGCATTACTTGTCTGTGTTTAAGAAATTCAGTAATTGAATGCCAAAGTATTGAATAAAAGTAAGGCAAGGCAAAATTCAGGTCGTGCATTTACAAATATTCTATCCGGTTTGTATACAAAATCCTGTCATGAAACTCTAGATGGTGCAGGTTGATAGATCCTTGATTCAATCTGCTTGCAATCAAATCATTCTCTATAGGGCACAGCTGACTGATTCCTGCTGTATCAGTAGCCAATGAGCTTGCTGCTCAACTTTCAAATGCTTGGTCAGCATTTGCTGTAGCAGTTGCAGCGTGCTTTCAGAAACCCTTCACCTTCCCCAGCTCCACCGGTATAGATCTTCAACCGGTAATTCATGTACGCTATATTGTACAGCAGCATGTCTAACTCACAGCATTGTGTTATGTATGTATTGGCTGTAGCAACTCCCATACTAGCTCTGCAGCTGCAGCAGTAATAATCAACAGCAGAAGCAATAACAGCAGCAATAACAGCCACAGAAGCAATCAGCAGCAGCAGCAATAAGCAACAGCAGCAGCAACAACCAATAAAAGCAGTAGCAATAACAGCAGTAGCAATGACAGCAGCAGCAACAACCAACAGCAGCAGCAATAACAGCAGCAGCAATAACAGCAGTAGCAACAACTAACAGCAGCAGCAACAATAACAGCAGCAGCAATTACAGCAGCAGCAACAACCAACAGCAGCAACAATAACAGCAGCAGCAATAACAGCAGCAGCAACAATAACAGCAGCAGCAACTAAAAGCAGCAGCAACAATAACAGCAGCAGCAATAACAGCAGCAGCAACTAAAAGCAGCAGCAGCAATAACAGCAGCAGCAATGACAGCAGCAGCAACAACCAACAGCAGCAGCAATTACACCAGCAGCAATAACAGCAGTAGCAATAACAGCAGCAGCAACAACCAACAGCAGCAACAATAACAGCAGCAGCAATAACAGCAGTAGCAATAACAGCAGCAGCAATAACAGCAGCAGCAACAATAACCAACAGCAGCAGCAATAACAGCAGTAGCAACTAAAAGCAGCAGCAACAATAACAGCAGCAGCAGCAGCAGCAGCAATAACAGCAGTAGCAACAACTAACAGCAGTAGCAATAACAGCAGCAGCAATAACAGCAGCAGCAACAATAACCAACAGCAGCAGCAATAACAGCAGTAGCAACTAAAAGCAGCAGCAACAATAACAGCAGCAGCAGCAGCAGCAATAACAGCAGCAGCAATAATAGCAGCAGCAGCAACAATAACCAACAGCAGCAGCAATAACAGCAGTAGCAATAACAACAGCAGCAACTAACAGCAGTAGCAATAACAGCAGCAGCAACTAAAAGCAGCAGCAGCAATAACAGCAGCAGCAATGACAGCAGCAGCAACAACCAACAGCAGCAGCAATTACACCAGCAGCAATAACAGCAGTAGCAATAACAGCAGCAGCAACAACCAACAGCAGCAACAATAACAGCAGCAGCAATAACAGCAGTAGCAATAACAGCAGCAGCAATAACAGCAGCAGCAACAATAACCAACAGCAGCAGCAATAACAGCAGTAGCAACTAAAAGCAGCAGCAACAATAACAGCAGCAGCAATAACAGCAGCAGCAGCAGCAGCAGCAATAACAGCAGTAGCAACAACTAACAGCAGTAGCAATAACAGCAGCAGCAATAACAGCAGCAGCAACAATAACCAACAGCAGCAGCAATAACAGCAGTAGCAACTAAAAGCAGCAGCAACAATAACAGCAGCAGCAGCAGCAGCAGCAATAACAGCAGCAGCAATAATAGCAGCAGCAGCAACAATAACCAACAGCAGCAACAACTAACAGCAGCAGCAGAAATAACAGCAGCAGTAGCAATAACAGCAGCAACAATAACCAACAGCAGCAATAACAGCAGCAGTAATAACCAATAGCAACAATAACAGCAGCAGCAGCAGCAATAACCAATAGCAGCAGCAACAACTAAAAGCAGCAGCAGTAATAACAGCAGCAGTAATAACCAACAGCAGCAATAACAGCAGCAGTAATAACCAATAGCAGCAACAACCAACAGCAGCAGCAATTACAGCAGTAGCAATAACAGCAGCAGCAACAACTAACAGCAGCAGCAGCAGCAGCAATAACAGCAGTAGCAATAACAGCAGCAGCAACAACTAACAGCAGCAGCAGCAGCAGCAGCAATAACAGCAGTAGCAATAACAGCAGCAGCAACAACTAACAGCAGCAGCAATAACAGCAGCAACAATAACAGCAGTAGCAATAACAGCAGCAGCAACAACTAACAGCAGCAGCAATAACAGCAGCAACAATAACAGCAGCAGCAATAACAGCAGCAGCAACAACTAACAGCAGCAGCAGCAGCAATAACAGCAGCAGCAACAACTAACAGCAGCAGCAGCAATAATAGCAGCAACAATAACAGCAGCAGCAATAACAGCAGCAGCAACAACTAACAGCAGCAGCAACAACTAACAGCAGCAGCAATAACAGCAGCAACAATAACAGCAGCAGCAACAACTAACAGCAGCAGCAACAACTAACAGCAGCAGCAATAACAGCAGCAACAATAACAGCAGCAGCAACAACTAACAGCAGCAGCAGCAATAACAGCAGCAACAATAACCAACAGCAGCAATAACAGCAGCAGCAATAACAGCAGCAGCAACAACTAACAGCAGCAGCAGCAGCAGCAGCAATAACAGCAGCAGCAACAACTAACAGCAGCAGCAGCAATAATAGCAGCAACAATAACAGCAGCAGCAGCAATAACAGCAGCAGCAACAACTAACAGCAGCAGCAACAACTAACAGCAGCAGCAATAACAGCAGCAACAATAACAGCAGCAGCAACAACTAACAGCAGCAGCAGCAATAACAGCAGCAACAATAACCAACAGCAGCAATAACAGCAGCAGCAACAACTAACAGCAGCAGCAGCAGCAGCAGCAATAACAGCAGCAACAATAACCAACAGCAGCAATAACAGCAGCAGTAATAACCAATAGCAGCAACAACCAACAGCAGCAGCAATTACAGCAGTAGCAATAACAGCAGCAGCAACAACTAACAGCAACAGCAGCAGCAGCAGCAACAACTAACAGCAACAGCAGCAGCAGCAATAACAGCAGTAGCAATAACAGCAGCAGCAACAACTAACAGCAGCAGCAATAACAGCAGCAGCAACAACTAACAGCAACAGCAGCAGCAGCAATAACAGCAGTAGCAATAACAGCAGCAGCAACAACTAACAGCAGCAGCAGCATCAATAACAGCAGTAGCAATAACAGCAGCAGCAACAACTAACAGCAGCAGCAGCAGCAATAACAGCAGCAGCAACAACTAACAGCAGCAGCAATAACAGCAGCAGCATAGCAGATCTATTCCGCCAATACCAAACATATTAACATTGTCATATCCATTTCCACTCCAAACATTCTGAGAAATTTAAACATGGATCAGGGATGTCTCTCTTCTGTAGTTGTGCAGTGCTAGAAAATCACAGGTATGAGTCATGACTCATTCATGTTGCCAGAACTTGATTTAAAAAAAAAACAGCAAATAAGATCAAGCCCATAATAAACTAAATCCAAATGCTTAAAGAAAAAAAAGATCAAAATATTGCGCATGCCCTCCATAAACTTGATCGCTTCATGAGCCAACCTCAAACACCAAGCCTAAAAATGGTTATAATAAGTGGACACGGCAACACGACATTACAGAACATTACGAGTCTTTAGTTGCTGTAATTTTGCTTTGGTTAAAAATTGCAGATATCAAACATGTGAGATGCCAGATATGGTCTTTGTCAATGTGTCATTGCTAACTGAGTAATTGATATACATATTGTTTATTTTTTAAGCATAACCCTTCAAAACCCATGCTCATTTGTAATTTATTCTAGAGTGTTAATTTGTATTTGTAGTTTCAGAAGCGTTACATTTGATTCTCACAACAGCTGTGGTATTTGTCGTGGTCAGTACTATGGACAACACTGGCTTGCTGTTTGCAAACATCAGAAACCGGCATTGTTCTGTCTAATGCCATTCCGTCCATAATAATTTCATATTTGCAGTATGCCATGTCTATGCTGTGCACAGAATGAAATATATATGCACAATCACAATACGCCCACAATATGGCAATGCAATTACATTTTTAAAGCGAAGAATGAAGCAGAATTCTTTTTTCTTTCATTTTTTTAGACTTATTTGATTTTTTACATAAAAAAACAACTGGATTAAAATGCACAAAAATAGCTTTTTATTATTGCTTGTGGCAATATTTAGCTAAAGTCATTCATATTCAGTGGTCTACCTACATACCGTCTGTTAATATTGTAATAATGGTATCAGTCCAAGCCCAAACCTTATTTCATTCTGAACACTTACTGAGCAAACCACAGGAATAACCTCAAAAGCACTTTAAAAATAGTAAGTGTGTGTGAAATGACGGCTTTCACACACTTGACGATGTTTATCAGGTCAGCAGTGTGAAGCTGGTCCACTTGGAGCGCGTGCTTTGGTAACCACTGCAGCCTGAATATTAATCAGGCAATGCTCTAATTAGACACCAATGCAGCTCGCAGCAGATGGATACTGTTTTTATATCAGTGCAAGAGGCCAGACAGCTAATCACCTGTGACCGCGCAAGGGCAGGGAGAGCCGATCCGCTGTTCTTCAGACTGCGAATGAGACATTTAGATTTCTTTTCTTAGAAACCCACAACAACAGTGTGGAACGTTCACATGCATCGTAAAATACTTAAGTGTATGAAAGAGTGTTTGTGCAATGTTACAATTAAATAAAAGTCTATGATTTTGAGAACAAAGCTGTAACATTACCAAAAAAAATTAACGTTCTGAAATTAAAGTTGTAATATTTTGAGAATTTTATAAAACTTAATGTTTTTTATAATGTCATACAAATGTTAAAGTTATTTAAATAATAATAATAATTTAATAAATAAATGTAATATCATTTTTAATTAAAATAAAATGAGACCTTTCAGATATTTTGCATTATTTGCATTGTTCTCAAATGATTCAAGTGACCCTAAAACTAAAAAATATTAAAATATTTAATAAGAAATATAATGCCATATAGATTTGCTAATTTGCAGCATTAAAAGATCTGAAAAATAAGATTTAAATCATATACTATGTGAACATTTTACTCATATTTGATGCTTGACATTCATGTGTTTTTACCACATTATCTGTATCACATCAATTTACAATTTTATTGTATCAATGCGCTAAAATTAATGCATAAAATCAATAAAAAAATCACATTTTAACCAGAAAAGGACCCAAATTGCCTTTGTGAATTATAATGATATAGAAAATGTGTTGCTTTTTCACACAACAGTAACTAAATGATCATTAGACAACAATAACAAGATACTATGCATCATTATTAATATAAATGGTTGATGTTAATAATATCTATATTTATGCAACGTTGTTTTTGTGAATCTAATTAGTCGCATATTTACTTTAGTTTTGTGTGAGTGTGTGGGAGTGTGTGTGTGTGTGTGTGTGTGTGTTGTAAATTAATTAGTACCTGGACCACCTCCAATATGTTCAGAGTTTTATTATCAAATTAAATGTCTGTATCAACCCAAATTAAATATTAAATGGTAGATTCATTTTTATGGCTTGGAGTTTTAATCCAACATTGTCAGAACAGATGAAACCACTAAACATCACATCTTAACTTCTTTCTAATGTGGATAGTATCTTGGAGTTTGGAAAAGTATGCTTTAAGAGATTTTTTTATGCATGATACATAATGTGACGTGAGACTTTATTCAGTTGTTCATTAGAAGCTAAGCACAGAAGGTGAGAAGGCACCTGTTGCAATCTTTGGTAATCTTTTTCCTTTTCTTCTTCTTTTTCCACTCTGTAAGTCTATGGCAGCCCATAGAACCGCTTGCGGGAAAGTTTTGAAACTTGGCACACAGATAGAGGACTGTCTGAACTGTCACCATGGCAAATTTCGAGTCTCTAACTCAATCCCTCTAGCGCCACCTGCAGTCTAAACTTGTACTCCTATTTACACAAATAGCTTTTGAACCGTAAGGGCTAGAATCAAAATTCTGATTTCCTCTGATTCCGTGGCTCAGTGTGATTCGATGACGTCAATTTTCATCATGAAAATCTTTCCACCATTTTTTGATTTTTCCAAAAATGTACTTTTTCAAACTCCTCCTAGGCTGTCGCTCCAGTTTTCAAGTAAATTGAATCAGATCGTCTTCAGACCATGCCCTCAAAAAGTTATGGAATTCAAGTCAATTTGTCAAACTTTTTCCGAAAAACACGCCAACAGATTTTACGAAGCTCTTGAGAAAATAGACGTAACGCTTTATCATATTCTGACCAAACTTGGTGCATGTCATCATGACCATGACCTGAGGTTACTTGTTGCGTTTCGGCGCAGCGCCACCTACTGGTCTGGAGATATGAAAAATTTTAGGTCTTGTTAGATTTGGGGTGTCATGCCAAGTCAAATGATATCCAGTTTTTCCATATCGGCCATTTTTGACATCGACCATTTTGAATTTTGTCATAAAATGCTGTATTTTATGAACACATTAGCGTATCATGACGAAACTCAGTAAGGGTCGTCAGCACGATGCCCTGAAGGAGTCTAAGAAGTTTCAAGTGCCACCTAGTGGCAAAATCAAATATTCAAATGCTTATAACTTTGGGTGTGGTCGACTTATTTTCAATTTTAGACTCCTGAATCCTTGCCGAGTCCAACGATACCAAATGATAGGTTTCGCCTTATGGTTTGTGCAACGTGGTGATTTAGCATTAAAACATCTTTCGCCAATATCTTCGTAATCGTTAGTCCGATCGAGAAACTGCCAAAGGAAATTAGGTCTCAATAGGTTCCCTGGGTCATGCCGAGAACACAGATACCAATGTTGCCATAGTTGGCCAAGCTTGCTGTCTGCCATTTTGATTTTCTTTAAAAAACTACTTTTTCGAACTTCTCCAAGACAGTTAGTCCGATTTTCCCCAATTTTGAGTCAGATCATCTTCCGACCATGCATTTCGAGTCGATAGCGCAGCAACAAATTTGAGGCATAATGCCAAAATGACTGCTTTGCCCTATTGATACCAAACTCTGCGTGTTTCGTTGTCACCTTACTCTGACCACACCACATCAGTTTGGTCACAGCGACACCTTTTGATAAACCTTTGAATCATATTTCTAATGACTGTATTTATGATTTTTCAGCCAATTTGCCTAAAATCATCTTAAAATGTCGTTAATTGCTTATTGCAGATGGTCTGACGCTCCCAGCCACGTTGGCATGGCTTATCGTGCTCTTTGCGCTTGGCCCCGATAATTGCTGCTCGCAGCTATGTTTTAATTTTGTACTTATCTCATGGTTGGCAGCCATCCATTCAAATTTAAAATGAAATTAAGTCAAATTATTATCATTTGTGAGGTATTTACTGGATTAATTTTTGCTTAATTTACACAAACTATATACCATTACTATATCATATATGATTTTGATCATGCCACTCGCCACTAATTATAGGTGTCTTACCTCTGATATGGTATGATAAATGATTTTCTGTCTTGCTTCTGTTGTTTTTATTGAGATTAGAAGTTTGTAACTACAGTAGGTTATAAAAGAGTGAATGCAGCACAGAATAAATATGACTTTAAGTTGTTTGCGCAACATATCCATCTCAAAACCCCTTTAATCTCACCCTTGGAGCTATTTTTACATCATCTCTTGTGTTCAGAATTCTTTTACTTTTTCAAGACTCTGTGCCACTTAAAAACACAGGAGCTGTGGAATGATGTTAGACAAGAGAAACCTTTCCTAAAAAGTCTCTCTGTGACTGGATCGTTCACTCGGTAGTTTTACACCAGTGTTTTCTCTCTCTCTCTCTCTCTCTGGGCTGTCTGTCTATCTGAACTCTGTTTTTTCCCTCAGTTGGACTCATTGTGGCTCTTTTTCCTGTCTTTCTCTTTGGCCGCAGTGATCTAGACAGGGACTTTTGGAATAACAACGACAGCAGCACTGTGCAGCAGCGCTGGAGCTCCTATCCACCCAAGGAGTTCCTCCTCAACATGTCCCCCTACGCCCCCTATGGAGACCCTCGCCTCACGCCCAAGTGAGTCTTGGTTACGGCTGGTAAGGGACCCCTTCTCTCTGTGCAGGGCTGTACTGAAAGGGGAAGTCCATTCAATCCTCTCTATTCCGGCCTTCCATTCCAGCAATCCTCTTTAGCTTACAGGGACTTGTCTGTGTCTCATGAAACCAAATGTCTTAAAGGAATGTCCACCGAAATCAAAAAGGAAAATTATGCATGAAGAAAATGAAGAATGGTTTTATGACTGTTCATATGCATTATTTACATGCCACTTTTAAAATTCTTGTTACTGAAATGAACTAAAAACTAATATTAATGTGGAATATCATCATTAATATAATATGTACTAATAAAATGTTAGAAATGCATGCACATTTATACATCTATCGTCTGTAAAAGCAGCTAATAATTTTTAATTGTGCTTTGCAACCCATAATAATGTGCTGGATTTTTGTGTTTTTCTCAGTGCAATAATATTTTGATTTTCCATTATTTACTGGACAATTAAGCTAACTTAAATCCCTAAATTCTCATTGCCATAATCAAAAAAAAATGCTATAAATATTATATAGATATTGTCACAGTGTGGTATACACAGGAACAAACTGAAGGTCCAGGAGATAATATCCCAAACAAAACTTGAATTAGAACACTGGGAAACAGGCGAGCAGGTCTGGAAACACATGTAAAACAACAGTGACTGAACTGAGAATCAAAGTGAAGGACAGGCTTATGTAATGTAAACCAAACGAGATAATTAAACTAATACAGCTGAACTGAAACTCATAATCAAGGTGTCCATGGTAGCTAAGGATTGGTGGGAAAAGAACAAAGAAAGGAAGACAGGATTTAAATGATAATCAAACCAAATTGAAAGTCTAAGCAAACTGAAAATGTGACAGATATATGTATAGATAATAAAAACTTAGCCAAAAATTATTTGCCAATTATTACTGTAAAGCTGCTTTGCATTGTAAAAAGTGCTATATAAGTAAAGGTGACTTGATTCTATATATATATATATATATATATATATATAAATTACAAGAGAAATAATAATGTAACAGCTTTGCATAACAGTAATGAACATTTTTTCATGCAAAATATTATTTTGTATTTTTAGTTTTATTTTGGGGGGTAAAATATGATTTGTTCTTAACAGGTTTTGTCAGATTCACTCATGATCTCATACTTGAAATGAGGCAGGAAAAAGTTGATGATTTGATTTAAACATCTTACTTCTTCAAGGTCAATTTGCATGACCCTCAAAGCAGCCATATTTCCCTCTGACCCCATCTGTAAGATCTATATCTGGGGTAGTCCATGTCATTTTATGACATTCTTTTTGGCTTTTTATCATTCAGCGTACACCACAATCCAGACTGAAATGAGATGAAATGTCCAATCTTTAGGTCAACCCATCACTCTCTGCGAAACGTGGGTTGAGTTCCACAGAGGGTAGAGGGGTTCGCTCCAGTCTGCCGTTTCCTTGTAATTTAATTGCTTAATTGAAGTCATTATCTTCGAGGGAATGTAGTCTTTCTGGATTAATTCCCAGGATAAATCAGAATTTAATTGATAAGAGACAGATACAGACTGCAGGTCCCTGCCCACTTCTCATCTACACACTGATAATTATCGTCCACATTCCCTCCCACAAACACACACTCATAACATCAGTGTGTGCTCAATATATGATCAGTGAGATGTCTATTCAATCATCCGCTGAAAAATTGCATTTTTTAAATGATATTATTTTTCCCCTGGCCACTGTAGCACATATAGTATGACTACTATGTGTAGGGTTGGGTATCGTTTGAGTTTTAATAATTCCGATTCCGATTCTGATGGATTCCTAATTTCGATTCCAATAAGGAAAAAAAAAATTGATATCCTTCACATTTATCTTATTGCAAAACATTTAATTGTAGCTGAACACCATGAGCAAAAATCCACAGGCTAAAGAACATTTATAAAAGTAACGTTTAATTATGGTTTGAAAATATACAGTACCAAAGCAAAAATAACTAGCTTAACTAATATCCATTTCAAGCATTATTAGAGACAAGTAAACACTAAAGAATAGCAATTGACCCTTCGCGAACTGTTTGATTGACAGGCGATCTGACCAATCATAACCCCGAATCCGCCATTTTGTCCGTCAAAGCAGTCAGGGAGATTAACGTTGGTGAACTTGATAAATTGTGTATCCTCACGTCTTTCTGCGCTTGAAACAACATTCCTTCTGATGTTCATTCATGTTTATTTGATGCTATAAATGAACTAGTATGAAGAGATGATCGGTTCACGAGGAGCTACAGCGATCTGTCACCACACATTAAACACACACTAGACGCTATTTATTGTTTAAACTTATTTAAAAAATTACGAGATATTAAATATGAAACGGTTTCATATGTCTGTCGACGTGTTGTCAGTGTCCTCTTTGCTCCACAATGTAGTTTTCACCTCGTGTGAACATGATGTGTGGCGTGAGAGCACATGACTTGTCGGACATAGCAACAGTAACTAAAGAGGGTGGGACTTTGCGAACGGTCAGTTGCACAAATAAATTCAACTGAACAAAGATACGATTGAAATAAGATTTTCAGAGAAAATGTAATGTAATGTAATCAAAGGTAAAATAACACTACACTTTATGAATAAAATAGGGTACATTACAAATATAGTCAAGAACTGAGAGTGAATTTTGTTCGTTTGATTAACGTTATCATAGAGACGGCAGCAGGAATATTAGGCTGCTGTCACTTTAAGAGCCGCATGGATCCAATATACTGTTAGGCGTTTTCTTTGTCAACTGTTTACTGTGTTTACGAGAATATTTAGACATATATTTGTCCGTTGAAGTGCAAAAAGATGTGGAGGAGGACTCAGTATCGTGCAGTATGAGAGGCGGCTTTCTGTGTGCCTGTAAATCACATTAAAACACACACACAGAAACCTATAAGCAGAATCGAAATGTGCATTTCTTGTCAAATCACCAGTTCTTGGAAAGCGATACCCATCCCTTACTATATGTGATATATTCATGAGTCATGCATATGTGGATGAACAAAACCTGCAGGCATTTTTTAATTTTTTGCACTGATTTTGGCAAACTTTGTGATAGATGTAAACTTTCCCATTCTGTGGATTTTTCTGCAGAAACAGATTTCATGTGGGATTTCCGCGCTCTCTTAAATTTCATTCGCAAATTTCATTTCGGATCCCGTGACGGATCTTGATGTGGCAAGTTTGAAGAACACATCTGCAAATGATGTTTGAGAGCTGCGACGGGAAGATTAATGACTAAAATTGTGGTCTGTTCCTCGCGCAACGCCATCAGAAGACTTGGAGCATAGCACACGCAGGTCATACTGTATGCACTACTGTACAGATTTCAAACAAAATAAGAGTAAACTGTATTTTTTCGGGTATATTATTCCATTAAAGGACTGATGGACTGCTAAAACAAGCCCCCTGTTCCCTACAGCCCTGCCAGCAGCACTAATGTTTCTACCTGCTAACATTTCACCCCCAGCCCATGGATGGCCTCCATGGAGACGGACAACCCTCAAAAACCTCTGACCTTTGACCTGTAAGGTTTAGATGCATTCAAGAACATCTTAATTGGATGTGTATTGGTGTCTGGCCATCTCATCTAGTCCTGATTGAATATCGAGGGTTGACCGTTAGCTCTTCTGCTGTGTTTCTGTGTTTTTTGTGCCTTTATGGTGGTTGTTGTGTTTCGTCTCTTCAGTCACCTGTAACTTCCCCTGTGTAGTTTGACTCTCAGTTTGTACATGTGGGACACACCTTCAGGAGTTTACAACAAAACATCTCCTTCCGATGGCTTCTTTTTATACCGTTATTCTTTTCATAGCTGCTGTTTAATTACGAGATTTTATTTTACAGGACATCTTACTTATTATAGTCACTTATTTAATTTTAACCATATAAAAGGTATTAGTAGAAGCTTTTCTGTGTCTATTATTATGCTATTTTGTACATAAAGGTGCATTCACACTGACAGTGAAAAATAAAGGTTTCCCAGTTAGTCACCATATATCGCTTCGCTCTACATTTTGTTAAATTCACATCGCTTACGTCATCCCTCTCGTAAATCGTCAGCGGGTATAGATATATATATATATTTATTTATAGGCGATGGAGGCAGTGCCTCCTCAAAGAAATTGGATGAGAAGATAATCCAAATTGCAAAAATGCAAAAACAATGCAAATATTACAAAACGTGACTTTTCAGATGTAACTGTAATCTGATTACCACCCATTTAAAATGAAACTGTAATGAAATACAGTTACTCAAGTATTTCGTTACTCTCAAACCCTGTGTGTTCCTTCATTGGTATGTTCCTCATTTCGTTTTTCTCTTCAGATTTGTCCAGTTTGATCCCTAAATTGACAAAAATAATGGCTACTATTGGAATTCTGCCAAAGCGCGCGCTTGTGCGTTAACTTGAGTAGGCTATTCAGTATATAGTAGGTCTGCGCATGTCTGAAAATAATATATGATCGCCAAAATTATTTTACAAACATTATAGTTCAAACTTATATTCATTGAATCCATTTTAACATAATTTTAAAAAAAAATAAGTTATTTTTTAAATGTGATATCATAATGTTATGCATATCGTAGGTTGAGAACCGTTGCCCTAAAGCGTGCTCTGGGTTTGGTGGGGGGGGGGGGGGTTGAGAATGAATGGGGGAAAGTCATGTTTTAGTAAAACTGGTTGAAACAGTTTGCAATCCAGTGGAAATTTTCCACCATCTCATCGATGCTGACCAGTCGCTGCAAATCGCTGTCAGTGTGAACACCTTTAATAAGGAGATATTTAAAGACTATAGAATAAAAAGTGCAGAGATTAAGACTACTTATAGCAGTCAGCAACCTTGCCATCTGCTTTAACAAATGTCAAGCCCCCTCTGTGTCTGTTCACCCCCTGAGGTTGATGCACAAATGTTGCGTTATGGGTCATCTGTGTCTTAAGTGGCTGTCGTCGATCTGTTGCCGTCTATGCTAGTCACGACACCTGTGTTTGAAGTGTTAACCTTTAGTCTGTCTCTGCTGTCGCTGTGTAGTCCGTTCTTCTGTCACTGTACTGTCCAGATTCAGTCCCTGTCTCACTTGAAGGGAAGGCAAGAATGAGTAATACATGATGGGACAATAATATGATCAGGTTAAATTAAATATGTATGTGATCAAAAATACTGTACGTACACTACCTTTCAAAAGTTTGGGGTTTATTTAAATATTTTTTTTGTCTCTTCTGCTCAGCAAAGCTGCAGTTATTTAAACAAGAAAAAAATGTGAAATATTATTACAATTTAAAATATCTGTTTTATATGTGAATGTATGTTAAAATATAATTTATTTCTGTGATCAAAGCTGAATTTTCATTGCATCATTACTCCAGTCTTCAGTGTCACATGATCCTTCAGAAATCATTCTGATATGATGATTTGATGCTCAAGAAATGTTGTTAATATTTTTGTAGAAATGGTGACACTTTTTTTTCTCCAAGATTCTTTGATGAATAGAAAGTTCATAAGAACAACATTTATTTGAAATAGATGTCTTTACTGTCACTTTCGATCAATAAAATGCACCCTTGTAGAATAAAAGTATAATTAAAAGAAATAAAAACGGACCCCAAACTTTTGACCGATAGTGTTCGTGTGATTTTAATATCATGTAGAAGTAGGGCTACACAATTAGGTAAAAACGTAATCATATTGCAATTATTCTGTGATTTGAAAGCCACAAGAAAAAGGCATAAAGCGTCATTGAAACAGCAGCTCTCCTGTTAAGAAGCATGTGCAAAAGCTGCAAGCCAGTGCCCGAAGGCTTTTGTCTGTAAATTAAGTTAGTGTATTAAACACGCACGGCTGATGATAGAATGAATTTCTCTTCATGCTGAAGTTCTCTTATTCTCTCATTTAGTCGGCCCTAAAAGTGCACTGAATGAAATACTCAGCTTTCTTAGCGTTCACAGTTTTATGCTGGAAAATCGTCTTAAGCCAGCCTAAGATGGTCTCCCTGCCTGGTTAGTCTGGTCTGTTGTGAGGTTTTAAAAGGCTTTTGCCTTTCAGATGGTCATCTTATCTTTTATTTTTATATTTTCAGGTAAGCTTTAGTTCAATTAGGCCATTTAAGTAGCTTTTATTAACATGCCTTAGAAAAAAACATCACTGGTGTGCAGGGCTTGACATGAACTTTTCTGCTCACAGTCACAAGTTTTCCAAAGTTACTAGCATTTTCACTGGCCACAATTTTGACATCGATACCATGGAAAAAAAACTTCCATAAAGGCCTTTTTAATATGATCATTAGGTTTATTAGGCTGCTGTCACTTTAAGAGCTGACGCACGGATCCATTATACTGTTACACATGCGTTTCTTTCTCAACTGTTCACGTTCACTTCAAACAACTGACTGTGTTTACCTCAATACTCACCAAGACCGACATTTTGACGTTGTTTTGAAGTGTTTAAGTGCAATAAGCAGAGAAAAATAACTGAACACTTTAGGTGTGAGCACAAAATCTGCAGGAATTAATAAAGTTATACGCAATATGTGCAATCCCACGCTGAAATTCAAGCCCTGTATCACCAAGAGATAACTAGCTTAGGCTGGTTCAAGCATTTCTATAGGATAAAAAATAAATAATAAAAATTTCATGCAGTAATTTTGAGGTAGGACACAATTCTAAAACTTTTTATCCTTCCTCATGAATATTAATTACTTATAGTGAGTCATGAATTAATATTCATTAGGCCTGGTAGTCTGATTCACTATAGTCTGGATGTTGGTAAAAAGGCGTTTACTATATTAGGATTGCCACTTGCAGTTATTTGGCAGAGGCTTGGTCTTTAAGCTGTCCTTTTATGTGGCCATTTTTAGTGTTTGTAAACCGCTAAAATACTTATAAATATATTCTTAATTAAACTGTAGCTTTAAGCTGTTTAATAATGACTCGGGGCCGAATGGTGCAGCCCCATATGGAGCACCGAGACATACATTATTTTTTGATTTTATGTCAGACCAAGAAAAATAGATCTTTTAATCAAGGTCTCGCTGTGTGTATCTAGCAGGGACCGTCTATACATCAATATTACTTTTCTTAAGTGTGTGACATAGAAAACAAATAGGGTGCAACAATTCCAACAACACCTGCCTTCCTTTTACTGTCCGCCCACGTTCCCTGTAAATCAGACCCATCTGCTTGCTCTCCCGGCTCCGAGCGTCTGCCCCCTTGTGCCCCGTACCGTCTACGTTCCCGTTACACCTGTTTGGTTTACAGCTGGGGCTCGAGCGGGGATTGTTTTCTACCGCTGCTCCTTATTGCTCTGCCTGAAGGGCTCTGTGCCTTCTGTCTGAATCTTTCGTTCTTCTTCAAACTCTCCTGTCGTTTCTGTTCTTGCATATTTCCTTATCTCTCTCTTCCCTCTTTCAGTGGATCGCTGGAGAAGGGAGGGGTGGGTGGGGGGGCAGTGGGGGGTCCCAGTCGCAGTGACAGCTGCATAGGCGCAGGGACCAGCAAGTCCGGGAGGTGGCAAACTGTCCAGAGCCACCTGCACTCCGGCAGCTTGAGACCCAGCAAGTGAGTGTCAGAGGATGATTTCCTTTTCTTTTAAGACGTTTAGGGCAAGAAATCAAGTGGTTGTGCACAGCATAATAGCTGAGTTAAAATGTTGATGGGTTTTTATTTTTTGGAGGGGTGGGGAGTGGGGGGGGGTGTTGAACTGTTCCTTTATCATTTTACTATGCTATGCTTTATGCTTTAAAAGCACCATAAAAGTAGCCCACATAGTCTTAAAATCACGATGAAATCAAAATTTTTCAGTATAAATATGTTAGCTCTTATCTATAAGCTAGTGTGCGCTTCAAAACAATTGCAAAATTCACATTCCCAGAAGATATAAGCATTCAAAACTGACAGTCTCTCACTTCCGCCAATATGGATCAATGATTTTGCTGACATCACTCTGCACTTCTGCGCTTCTCATCAGATTTTCTGTCCAATCAAATGCTCTCTAGAATCTGAAGTCCCGCCCCCTACATTATAAATAGCTGCGGCTGAAATTGGTCACTTGTTCACACATTTACTGTGAATGTGTGACGTGCACTATACAGGGTATACATGCAAATGAAGTCTGGTTTCACATTAGTGTCACGTGATCCGCCGCAACGTGAGCATGGTTTCGGACTTCGGTCCAGAGACACAAGAGCGCAGAGCGGATGATATCCGCAAGAACACAAAACATATGCAATTCTGCATTTTAAAGTGATATGGAGGGGATATGAGGAGAAACGGTGAGAGATTAGAAGGAAACTGAGGCTTTATCAAGCTCAACAGCTCTAGCCGAGCTGTGGTATAAACTAAACGGTATTGGCTACTTTAAAAAAAGGGAAGAGCTGTTCGATATGTCCCGCCCTGTCTTCCTGTCAACACATTGAATAATGCTGCACTTCACTTTAAGATTAGTCATCACCAGGTTTAATGAAATGTCATTGGCTCTCACATGTGTCGTACACTATTGTTCAAACGTTTGAGGTCTGTACGATGTTTTTGTTTCTTCTGCTCACCGAGGCTCCATTTATTTGATCAAAATATAATATTGAAAATTAAAATAACTGTTTTCTATTTAAATATATTTTAAAGTGTAATTTATTCCTGTGATCAAAGCTGAATTTTCAGCTTCATCACTCCAGTCTTCAGAGTCACATGATCCTTCAGAAATCATTATAATATGATGATTTGCTGCTCAAGAAACATTTATGATTATTATCACTGTTGAAAACATTTGTGCGACTTTTTTTTCAGGATTATTTTATAAACAAAGTTCAAAAGATTAACATGCATTTGAAGTAGAAATCTTTTGTAACATTATAAATGTCCTACTGTCACTTTTGATCAATTTAATGCCTCCTTGCTGAATACAAGTATTAATTTCTTACTAAGTTTTTTTTTTGGTGAATTGTTCTTTAAATAGCAAGCAATTGCTTGTAAATGCATGCAGTTAAAAATATAGTTTAGAATAGCAGGTAAATTCACTTGAAGGAATGATCAAACAAATATATGGAATAAACCGAAGCTGCTGTTAATTGGAGATAACAAATAATGGAGTTGCGTTGACATTGGGAAAACATCAATTGTACAATAATCTAAGGTAATAATATTAACAGTTGTAGTTGTTTTATGTAGATATGGTCTTTTTTCAGCGTCACACACCATCAAAATGTAATGTTTGACTCAAAAATGTCAGTTTTAAAATAATGGACCAATCACATGAATTCGGGGTTGTAATGATTAAATTTCAATATGTATAATGATTTTTATTAGCAACAGTGTGTGAAAGATGCGCCTCTAGACATGCTTTCTGTTCATTCGCAGCTGAGTGATGACATTTATTACATTGAATTGACAATCGTAGCTTTAAAGTGCTTTTAAATGTGTAGCACTCTTTGATTGGTGACTATACCATATAATGAACCACATTTGATTGTTTTCGGTGCAAGCTGACTGGGGTTTTGTTGGATAAGTGATAGCACAGTCATAAAGAAAATTGTTATGATGCTTCACACACACACAAAAAACAGCTTTAAGATGGTATATTCATATATTTTGCTTTAGTGTGCAAATAGGAATAGATTTCCAAATATTCCTTTTGCAAATATACTAATTGAAAGCACATTGAAACAATATTATTCACAATGTTGCTTAATTCGATCAGCCACATAATCACCGTGAAAATCGCCTCACCCAGGCCTAATGTGACGTCAGGAGAGCTTCAATGTGTGATCAAACAGCCTCACCAAGATTTTAAAAATGGAGACATCTGAAATATAGAACATTTTATTTCACTGATTAATGACTCTTAAAATGTTCTTTTCTATTTAGTCACGTCTCTTTCTGCCCCGCAAAGCTCTTTCTCTCATTTCATGTTTCCGTCCACTCCCATCTTCGACCTATAATTGGTTTCTAGAGTTGCGACCCTTCTCCTCATTTCTTTCTACTGCTGCTCTTGCCATCTTATACACACATTCTCCATCAGCGTTTCTATCAGCTGGTGTCTTGAAGCTCTGTAATAACAAGCAACTACAGGTTTCTGCTAAAGCTTACAGATTTGCTGGAGGAGTCTGAATTACCAACACTTCTCCTTCAGCCCGTGTTTGGATGAGTGCAGATGTGAATGTCAGTGTTTGACAGGATTGCTTTGAGAGTCATCCTGGGAATGATTTTTCTTGACAACAGAGGTTAGATATTTCCTCACTTATCAAATATTTATACAGTGAAAGAGGACAGTTAAAGGAATAGTTTGCACAAAAATTAAAATTGTTTAATCACCTTCATGTTGTTACATTCTGGAACCCAGTAGTATAGTATAGTATAGTATAGTATAGTATAGTATAGTATAGTATTTTATTTTATTTTATTTTATTTTATTTTATTTTATTTTATTTTATTTTATTTTATTTTATTTTATTTTATTTTATTTTATTTTATTTTATTTTATTTTATTTTATTTTATTTATTTTATTATATTATTTATTTTATTTTATTTATGTTATTTTATTTTATTATTTTATTTTATTTATTTTATTTTATTTTATTTTATTTTATTTTATTTTATTTTTTATTTTAATTTAATTTAATTTATTTTATTTATATTATTTTATTTTATTATTTATTTATTTATTTGTTTGTTCATTTAATTTTTCCTTGTAATAAAACTGGAGTTTTTTATTGAACTATTCCTTTAAGGTGAGACTAGCAAGTACATTGATTTATTAAACTTAGTTTTAGCCATGAGAGGATAAGATCCTTTATAACCTCCAATATGAAATTGCTCCTGCAATACAGAGGATGTGACAGAAGCTTTAGTAATGTGATGTGCAATTTCCCAGTTAGCGGCTGAATATTTAAAGTTCATCTGAAGAAGTACTGGCCTAAAATTGGCTAAAATTGGTTTTTCGAGCCCGGTCTTTAACAAAGCAGTTGTACTTTAATGTCGAATTTCACACAGTATTCATGTCTGGCTAGGACTAGAGGCTAGACGAATCCAACAAGAAAAACCTTTCTTTTTTTCTCCCTCTAAAACAGCGATACTTCTTTTGGGGAGCTGTATTTTTTATTTTTTTTTCATTCTTTGACGCTTTCTTTTGCTTCTGTGTTTTCTCACTTTGATCATTGTTTCGACTGAGTCCGCAACCCCCACACACTTCTTTTTCTTCCTCGCTTTCTAAACCTATTTATAACACAGAACTGAAGCAGAGATGAGAAAACGAGTAGATGGGGAATATAAGTTCCTTAATGACAGCTCAAGCTGCATAATGGGTGTAAGTGCAGGGTGATATACTGTATTACATACATGCATATACAGTATACTGTGTATATATATATGTATGTATATCTAAAAATCATGTGTGAAACGTGTGCCGTCGCAACACGCTTGTGGCGTTATAATGTGATTTAAAGTAGGACCTGTTCATGGACCAACTTCCTTGTCAGAGCTTGAGCAAAATTTCTGTTAATCAATCAGATTTTAGTGTGAGGATTAATCTAAAGACACTTTCACATGACTTCAGTTCAACTCTCAAAACCTGTGTCATGACATCCAGGTGTTTTACTATCAATTCTTCTGATTTGTCAATGAATTTATGGAACTGTAATTACGGTTCAACAGAGTAACGCTGAAACTGTATCATAATTGACAGAATTTCCAAGGATCAGCATTATCCTCTAAAAGGGATCGGACAGACCAAACCGTAAGTCGTAGAGACATGAAACTTTGAGGGATGGTAGTAGTCACACCGTCTACAACATCACCAAAGCTCGCCCCGATCGGCCTGACGGGGGCGCTACAGCGGTCAAAAGTACGTAATGGCTCCTAGAATTCTTGGCTCAATACGAACAAATCACGGCTTGGATCGTCACGCTGTCGAATTTTCAGGTATTTTAGATTTTTTACGAACTAGTCTTTGTTTTTTTGCTCGATTGGAACCGAACCAGTGCCGAAAGATTCTCTGGAGTCTAATTGTCCAATAATTATTGTAAAAAATTTCAACTTTTGATTCAAGTCAACGACAGGACGCTAAAACGTTTGGCGTGCCACTTTTACTAAAACGCCTATCCCTCTTGAACGGAATGAAATAATTTGATCAAACTTGGTACAACTATGTAAGAGCTCATTCTGTGGTCGCATGAAAAAGGATGGTCAACTGAGCACTTTGTGGCACTATAAAATGAAAAAACAAAACGCCTATAGCTACGCAACAGTCATTGGCATTCGGTGTCTTTGTCCTAGGTGCCGCGATTGACTATGAGGACATTCACGTATCTCGAAAAACACGACCGCTGTCAGCCAATGGAGATCGAACAGCTGTCAGCCAAGGTTAACTGAGGCTGATCGGAACGAATCTCGCTGGACCTGTTTGACTCATGGCCCTAGAGACCCGTGAGAAATTTGAAATAATTAGGCGCCTTTGTGTTTTTTACGTACGTAAAGGATTATATGTCACAAGATTTTTCGCACATGCCAACAACAATCATACCATAAGATAGAACTCGTCATTCGGAGCAACTTCGCCTCTTGGAACGCCGCTGTCCATCGAATCGTTTGTTAAATATAGGAGATTATTTCAAAAACTTACTTTCGTGAACTAGTCTTAGTCTTTTGGCTCAACCTCAATAACTGTTAAAAAGCTTTAAAATGTATATTTCCTTAGTAAATTGCCTGTAGTGGCTTAAAACGTTCCATCTATGAAACACAATACCTTTTTACGCATGTGCTTAAAGGCCTTAAAGTGCTTGAACCCCGTTAACTGCTGCTTGTAGCTATATTTTCCAGTTTCCATAAAAAAACGTAATGGAAATCCAACATTTTATATTAAATATAAAAATGCATTGCTAAATATCAGTATTGACTATTGTTTTGTGCGCCAGGGAAAGTAAAAATCCTTACTAAAGCGTAAATAATCCTTATTTTTATGCCCTATGTTGTGTTGCGCAACACATATCTGTTTTTTTTTTTAATATTTGTATTGGCAGCGCCCATTTTTTCCTGCAAACTGCCTGGCTGCACTTCAAAATTCATTCTAGAAATAGTTTGAAATTTGAATGTCACGTTCACACAACGTTTGCTCCATAATGCAGTGAGGAAGTTTGACATGAGTCATGTGAACGGGCCTGTAAGGGCTGGTTTTGGGCCTTCACTTAGGTTTACGGTTATGGTCCAATCCAATCTCACGAGAAAACATGTCTACCACCAGGTGGCAATTTTGAATTTTCCATTAAAAAGTACGATGGCCAACCCCTAGGCACCAATTCACCAAAACGTAAAATATTTTTACAGTTTGTCAAAGATTGACAAAGGATGTTGATCCAGGAACACGTCCTACTTGGCAAAATCATGTCATGCCTAACGGTCAGAAATGCCTACTCACCAACTCTAATAATCACACTAGCTTTCCATTGTAACATTCGAAAGTCAATCACGGTAGTAACTCCTTCATTTAACTCATCTACATGAATTCATGTCCATTAACGCGCCGCTGTTCCTTTTGCAACCTTGACACTTGTATAAAAAGCATAGTGGCAGAGTTTGAGTAATTGCTGACATTCATTCCCTTCACAAATTCTCTCAGTGGGGACGCCTCCCTTGAGTACCGTGCGAGAATTACAGCACTGGGACCTTGATATGGGTGTGTGGCGCTTAACCCTGGTGCAGTAAATCCTCCAGCAGAGCATTAGCATCCAACAGAACAGCTCAACGGGACTTTACACTAATCAGACATGATGCAGGGCAAAGGAAGCTGCTGGGAAGGGTTGAATGGATAGACATGATAATTGAATTGAGATATTGAAGACATAGACTAAGTAGATGTAGAGAGGTCTTTAGCAGGAGGAAGTTGGGTCTACAAGACATACTCCTTCGTCAGGACATGCCACAAGAGAAACAGTTACCCCTTTTCCATCGAAATGGTGCCGGTGCTTGTCCCGGAGGAACAGAACCGGTGTGCCACAAGATCTTTCTTGGACTTTATTGTGGTTTTTGCTTACAGGTCTTTACGAACATATTTTAACACCCAAGTTCAATGGCTCTCATTCACTAAGCATGCATACGCACAAATTTGTGCGTCAACTTTTTCACGAACATGATTCATTAATAACTTATTTATTCTAAATTTACGAAAAAATTTAAGAGCTGAAACCCCTCGTACGCAAAAATCTCACACTCTTGGTGGCCTTATAGACATGTTAAGATGTTATTTTAAACAGATATAGATCTTAAATATAGGCTATCTGAAAAAAAAGTAATATTGCATTATAGCTGAAGTTTTGAGGTAGCTCTGCATAAAGACGCAGATGTCTGTATAAAAAAAAGTCTGTAATGTCTGTATAAAAGGTGTTCATTGGGTTTTGAGGATGGCACTCTTGGCATTGCTCGCAGATCTTTAGAGAGCATCATGTTTGCTGAGTGTGACGAAAAAATGTGTGCGGAATGCCCTTATATGGACATGGTGTGCAGAATGCCCTTATATGGACATGGTGTGCAGAATGCCCTTATATGGATATTGTGTGCGGAATGCCCTTATATGGACATTGTGTGCGGAATGCCCTTATATGAACATTGTGTGCGGAATGCCCTTATATAGGCATGGTGTGCAGAATGCCCTTATATGGACATGGTGTGCAGAATGCCCTTATATGGACATTGTGTGCAGAATGCCCTTATATGGACATGGTGTGGGTGTGTTTTATGTAAATTATTTACCTCAGGCATGCAGTCACTCATTTAGAATACTCGCAATTCTTCAACAGCTGAAGGAGGTTAAGAACAAAATCATATGCATATGCCAGTGTTGTGAATTAGGTGGAAAGTTTTCATGAGAAGTTTTTTCGTGAGATAGTGTATGCAATTATTAGTGAATGAGACCCACTGTGTTTATGGCATATGAAGTTTCTACAGTCAGCAATTTAATTAGGCAAACAATAAATCAAACTGTTTTCTGTGGTAAAAATGGTTCCTGATTCGCCACAGGCTCTGGTACCAGCACCGTCATCCTGTCGGTGGAAAATGGGCGAGTGTGTGTGTGTGTGTGTGTAAGTGAATGTTGCACATTTTACTAATGTTGCTGCCTAACTTTGCTTTCTTTTTCTTCCCTCATTCCCTCATTGTGCCTTTGTCCCCCCAATGGACGTCTTAAAATGTCTGTTCCTTCACGTTCTCTTACCCTACCTTCCCTCCCTCCCTCAACTCAATGGTCTCGTTTGTTTTTCTTCTGTGTCCCAACACTCTTCCTCATTCTGTCGTCTTTTCATGTCTGGCTTCCTCTCCCTTGTCCTCCTCGGTCTCCTTGGTCTTCATTAATCGTGTCTACCTTCTCTTCCCTTTATCTTGTGACTGTCCCTGTTTCTCGTCTTCGTCTCGCCCCACAACTTGGCCCCTTTCTTATTATTCGGTGCCAGTTTTGGGGACCCCTCTCTTTCCACCACCTCCACTTTGGAGCATATCCCGTCCTCAGCAGCCCGCCCCAGGCCCCTGGTCAGGCAGCAAAGCCTCCAGCAGCCCCTAACCCACCAGCCCCCGCCAGGCCCCAACGACCCCCCAGCCACCTCCCAGAGTCTGGGCCAACTGCACACCGGGCCCGGGGGTGGGGGCCACCGGGGGGGCCCGCGGGGGGTGCGTGGTAGCCCGGCTGGGGCAGGGGCGTCCCGCTACAGGTCGGGTGGAGGGGCGCGATCGCGGTCCAATCCCGGAAGCTGGGACCACGTGATGGGACAGATCCGGACCAGAGGCATGGACGTCAAGTCATTCCTGTGAGTATCAAATACCAATCTAATCATTTTTTAAAAATCTTTTCTTACCGATATTAATTTAAAGTCAGCTGTCTCGGTAGTGCTTTATTTATTGCGTCGCCAATAACCATTCGCTCAAAATTCATCCCATGAAAACCGTTGAGAAATTGGACTTTGCATTACCACGGAAATAGTAGCTTTTAGAGGCCTCGATTTTTGTCATATCAACTTCGAATTTGGAACACAACTGGCTTTGATTTTCAAGCAATTTTGGAGTCCAAGTTATTCTGTAAAATGTACATTTTATATAAAATAAACATGTTTCGTTCAGTACATTTGCTTTAGAGTAAACGTAAACTATTCATTTTTTGAAGCTTTCACTTTTGCAATGATCTGTGAGTGTCTTCTGTGAAAAGAAACCAACCCTTGGTCTGTATTCCAAAGCATTTATGAACTACAAACATTTTAGATCAGATGTACCTGTGCTCAAAGAGGAGGTGACGGTTAACGGGTTAAAGATGAAGCGCCACTAGTGGCATCAAACGGAATCGCAATTATAATGCGAGTCCAAAACAGTCGGAAACAAACTGAGGGTACGTTTACATGACAACGATATGGGAAAAATGGGAAAGCTTTTTCTTTGTGCAAATGACAGCGTTATCAAAAAGATCCCAATCCACACGGATCTGCGAAAACGACTGAAAATGCTGTATTATGCTGGCAGGCCAGTAGATGGCGATGTGACTTTGTTTAGAAAGACTACATTCACATACCCATTCTTTTGCCCCAAACGCACAGACTAAACATGTAATACGCATGAGATCCGCGTTTCTGTAGTTTACATGGTATCGTTTTCAAAAACGTTCACTTTAAAAACCGTTTTCAGACCAAAGCATAAAAAGGTTTCTGATGTGCAAATGGCCCCTGAGCTGCACACTAAACTGGGAATGGAGAAAATACAAGTTACACACTTCACGTTTAATCTGTAATGCATCCATTTACTTCCTAAGTGGACTTATCCAAGATTCTCTTCTGTTTCCTATCACACTTGTGATGTCTTCGGATTTAGCAGCTCGTCCTCCAAGTTGATTAGTTGCTCCTGAGTTTTACTCCAGACTGTGTTGTACTGGATGCAGGGTGTCGAAAAGAGTGATTATATTAATAATAAACTATATCATATACTGTAGAGGATCCTGATCAAAACTCAAGTAAAGAAAGAAAGAGATGTGGCTCAAATACAGAAAGTGTATATACAGTATTTTACATAATTTTTATTTAATATTAATTAAATTATATTAATATTATAATTTTTTATTTAATGTTTATTAATATTATTTATTTATTTATTTATTATTATTTAGTATTATTTTTTTTCTTATTAATTATTATTTTGAGTCGATAAATAACTTTTGACTTGAGTCATTTATTGCAAAAATAATTAGATATTTATCACGTTATGTCAATATTTTATTTGAAAATCTTTTTTTCATTCTCTGAATTTTATAAGGATCTGGATATTGTGCAAAATGAACACAGACACAGCAAAAATATAAAAATATGGTATTTTGTTGGTTGTTGTACTAATTGTATTCATTATTTTGCATTAATTGTATTTAATATTAAATTATTAATTAAATTATATTAGTATTAATTACAAAATAAATATGAGTGTACATATATAAATTATCTTTTATCTATTATTTTGTGAGTCGGTAATAAACTTTTGACTTGAGTCATTTAGTGCAAAAATTATTCGATTTTTATTACGTTATGTCAATATTTTGTTTTTAAAAGTTTTTTCATTCTTAAGTATTTTGCATCATTTTTATTTAATATAAAATTATTAATTAAATCAAATTAATATTAGTTAAAATAAATAAATATGAGTGTATATAAATATAATTATCTTTTAATTATCATTTTGTGAGTCGATAAATAACTTTTGACTTGAGTCATTTAGTGCAAAAATTATTCGATATTTATTATGTCATGTCAATATTTTGTTTTTAAAAGTTTGTTTATTCTTAAGTATTTTGCATAATATTTATTTAATATAAAATTATTAATTAAATCAAATTAATATTAGTTAAAATAAATAAATATGAGTGTATATAAATATAATTATCTTTTAATTATCATTTTGTCAGTCGATAAATAACTTTTGACTTGAGTCATTTAGTGCAAAAATTA
>CM076085.1:42922500-42945000 GCA_038088235.1 Zacco platypus | reverse complement strand
TTTTAATTATGTTTTGTGTGTGTGTGTGTGTGTGTGTGTGTGTGTGCAGTGCTCAAAGGGTTAATTTTTTAATTTCAAATTTTATTTTGCAACAAAAAACATTTTTTTTAAAAAAAGGTTTCAAAATAAAACTTAAAAAATGTATCTAAAAATACTTTTAAAATGCAATTTATATTAAAACATATATTTTAATTAATATTACTTTTAGGCAGTTTTTTCCACACATTTTTATTTATGTTTTGTGTGTGTGTGTGTGTGCAGTGCTCAAAGGGTTAATTTTTTAATTTCAAGGGTTTTTTTGCAACAAAATACATTTTTTTAAAATAGGTTGCAAAATAAAACTTAAAACATGTATCTAAAAATACTTTTAAAATGCAATTTATATTAAAATAGTTTTTGAAAAATAATATTACTTTTAGGCAGTTTTTTCACATGTTTTTTGTGTGCAGTGCTCAATCCGTCCTCTGATATGATGCGTCCTGACCGCTCCTGCCGAGAATTTGAGCCGATGTCTCTCGTGAAGGCCATTTACAGCCCTTGTAAGGGTGATGTTTTAGACTCACCGTAATCGATAAACGCGTGTGTGTGTGTGGGCTTCATACGCTCCTGCGTAACACTGATTCTGTCGTAGCCTCCAGCAAACCACGTTTTACATGCCGGTCTGCCGATTCCTTTATGAGCGTAAATCATTATAAAATCTGTTGATTAATGGCGTGTGAGAGAAGAGGGAAGATTTGTAGTTAGACAGAGACATGGAGGAATCCTACAGGATAATGTGTTGCTCAGAAGCTGCTCTGTCATAGTTCACGTGATTTAATGGAGTTCTCATCAGTTATGTTTCATATCGGTGCCAACATAGATCTCTCTCTCTCTCTTTTGCATTTGCATGTTTGACAAATCAGAGCACAGTTTGAGACATTGTAGAGCTCTCGACTGAAGTTCTCCATCTCCAGTTAATCTAATTGCAGACTCATTCGTGATTTTTCTTTCGTACAAGACAGCTCTGCCATAATATGAGACATAATGGTGTTAAAAGTTACTTGCATTTTAGAGTGTTAAAGTAACAAGGATCGCAGATAACTGAAGTTTAGGTTCATGTTAAAGTCTCTGAGATTTCTGTCTTTCTGCCATGAAGAGGAAATCGTTTATGATTGACTAATCCATTGGATTGTAGTTAAAATATTGTGAAATATTATCACAATTTTTAAAATCACTTTATTTTTGGTATAGTTTTATTTTGAAATTCTTGTGTTCAAAGCTGAATTTTCAGCATCATTACTCCAGTCTTCAGTGTCACATGGTCCTTCAGAAATCATTCTGATATGATGATTTGATGCTCAACTTTGATTGATTGATTGATTGATTAATTATTATTATTCCAACATAGTAGGGGTGTAACCGTACATGTATTCGCCCCGATACGTCACAGTACGGGCGTCACAGTTTGGAAGACAATCAGAAGACAAATACAGTCAGTCACAGGCGATTCACTCACCAATCCTGAAGGGGGCGCACACGGTAATGCAATGCTGTTTGCTAACCGCGACAACAGGAAAAAGAGCTAACGAAGAAGAACAGACGATCTATGCATATATATGTTTACGTGTAATCTCTCAACCAGCTTGAGAATAATCTCTCACGTAACATTACATTTACCTCAGGCAAGTCATTCAGTGTCCGCAGCAAGAAATGAAGCGTTTCACTAAATATGTGCACTATATCAGCTTATATATTCATTATGTTTACTTTACCTGTTGGTGATATGTTAATTATGTAATATAAATTTGTCATGAAAACAAGTTATGACAGTAACTCTGCAAATGATTATATTTCCAAAATGAATTGGAGTAGAAAAGTAATGTATAATTAGAATTAGCATTTAAAGCAAAACCTGCCTGTGCAGTTTACATGTTTTATTTGAGCGTTGATTCTTATATCTAAAAACAAATACCAATTGAATTTAATAGTCTGGGCTCTGTAGTTAATTTTAATCTTTAAAATTATAGCAATGTGCAAGAAACCGTCATGTGTGTGTACCGTTACACCCCTACAACATTTAGAGTTAATGTATTGAACTTTTTTTTACCTTTCAGACAAGAAAGGAAAAAATCCAAGGTTTTCTGCTTTCCTTTAGTTTACAATGGGTTCTGCTCATCACTTGTCTGATTCTTTCTTTCTGTTTTGTGTCAGAGAGGGGAAGATGGTTGTGCTGTCCCTCGCGATCGGATTGGCTGAGCAAGATGACTTCGCCGACCTTCCAGATCTGCAGGAGGTGTCCTCGAACAAGGAAACACCTCCCACTGACAAAAGGTAATGGCTTTTTTTAAAACATTTGGTTTCTAAATGGGTGTCAAAATAAGGTATTTATACTTTAACTTTTTTAGAGGGCTTTGAAAGGGGTCATGAAATTGAGGTGGACTTATATTGTTAATATGATTTTTACATCAAATAATTGTCATAATTTAGAAATAAATGTTTTGTTTCTATGGCTGCATGCGATTAAACCGCAATTTGGCAAAGGCTGTGATTATTTAATGCGGCTCTGTGATCAGTAGTAAATGCTTCTCCATCTGAAAGCCAGAGGGCGCTCTTGCGCAGAAACTCAATATGCTCTGCAGCAGAAGAAGATAACACATGTCGCTGTAGCTGAATAAACAGAAGATTGAAACACTTCTACTAATAAACACACGACTGCCTTATTCTGTGTAAGAATCACATCATCTCACAGAAGCTCAACTGTTATGAAGCGAGTTTGGAGAAAAAACATGTTATTAATTGTGGACAAAATGTTAATAAATGCTTCTCGTGTCTGGAAAGATGTTTGAAGCGTGTTGCTTTTTCAAATGTACATTATAAGCGACTCAAACTCGCAATACTTTCAGATGGATTAGCATTTGGAGCCGTACTTCACTGACAAGCTGCGCATAAAAAATAATCGCAGCTTTTGCGACTTCAAAATCGCACTAAGAATTGTGTTTAAACGATAATTGCGTTCAAGTTCAATGTTATTTTAATCATGCAGCCCTACTTTTTTCTACCCTGATTTTATCCCTCTGATTTGAACGCTCTGTTTGAAGGGGCGTGTCCGCTGTGAGACTGTGATTGGCTGACATCTTTACAATTGAAATAAGTATTACATGTGGAGTCTTTTTGAATACTTTTACCACATTTTTACATTTACAGCTGTTGAGATTAACAAATCAAGGAAAGTGTTGATTATTGCATTATATTTAGATCAGTTCCATCACATCGGAGGTTGCAGTGATGAGCGTTGTGCATATGACAGAGTAGGCGGAGCCAACTATGCAATGATGTAAAAGTGAGCATTGTCTTGCTCCAGAGGCAGTCGTATGCAAATGATTGCGCCTCTGTGACGTCACATGACACTTCTGTTCCAAACGAAGCTTTTTACAGCTTGATTATATTAATCATTTTTAATTGATGATGAGGACATTTTAACTTACGGAACTTGCAGGATGTAATAATGATACAAAGACCTCTTATATGCCAAAAGACCATTTGATTTCTCATGTCATGCACAGGGTTGAGGAGTAACGAAATACAAGTAACTTAGTTACGTATTTAAAATACAAAATTTGAGTCACTGTATTTCATTACAGTTACATTTTAAATGGGTGGTAATCAGATTACAGTTACATCTGAAAAGTGTTTTAGATTACCAAAGTGATTACTTTGAGTTTTAATGTCATTTAAACAGCGATTGGTGATTCTCTGACTCTGACAGTCTGAAAAAGAGGAGTTGAGTTTCATCAACATTTTAATACTTTTAAGAGGATCATAAAAATGTTGTTATTTTTATTTAGTTCTGTCCTGAACAAGACAAAATGACTGAATTTACTGTCAACTGAACTGTCCTGTCATGACCTGATGATCCACGACTGTTTTCATGTTTTGTGAGTCATTTTATAATTATATATAATTAATTGTGACTTTGAATTTCACAATTCTGACTTCTTTTTCTCAGAAATGCGAGATTTAAACTCACTATTGTAAGTTATAAAGTCAGAATTGGGAGATATAAACTTGCAATACTGACTTTTCTTCTTGCAATTGTGAATTTAGTATGTGAGTTTATATCTCATAATTCTGACTTTTCTCAATATTGTGAGTTTATATCTCATAATTCTGACTTTTCTCAATATTGTGAGTTTATATCTCATAATTCTGACTTTTCTCAATATTGTGAGTTTATATCTCATAATTCTGACTTTTCTCAATATTGTGAGTTTATATCTCATAATTCTGACTTTTCTCAATATTGTGAGTTTATATCTCATAATTCTGACTTTTCTCAATATTGTCAGTTTATATCTCATAATTTTGACTTTTCTCAATATTGCGAGTTTTTATCTCATAATTCTGACTTTTCTCAATATTGCGAGTTTATTTCTCATAATTTTGACTTTATAACTCACAATTGCAACTTTATATCACACAATTCTCAGGGAAAAAGTCAGAATTGTGAGATAAAAACTTGCAATTGCCTTTTTTGTGTTTGTTCCACACTTATTAGTATTCCAAAGTATTCTAAAGTATTTAGATTAAGTTACTAAACTTGAGTAATGTAACGAAATACGTTACAAATGACTTTTTAAAGCATGTATTTTGTAATCTGTAGTGAAATACATTTTAAAAGTAACCCACCCAGCCCTGGTCATGACCCCTTTAAAAGTGTGAAATGGACTGATGTTTGTGCCCGTGTGCTGCTACCCTTGAAGTCACGTATCAGATTATTTCGTCAATCCCAGATCAAGTGACCAGTTCAACAGTTAGTCATTAGCGAGTTCTGAATTACATGGTCCGTTCTTTATCAATCAACTCACACAAGCTCATCATAAAATCAATGATCGCCCTTGTGTAGCTTAGCCGGTTATCAAACACGACGTCACGCCTCCCTCTCGTAACGTTGAGAATGACGCTTGCCATATGCAGAAATAATAACTTGGCTTTCCTGGAATTTGCTGGTTAACATTACAGAGATGCTAAAAATATCAATATGCATTAATGCTAATGCTGGCTTTTATTATTCATATGAGTAATCCTATTGAGTTTTTTGGTTTGTTTGTTCTTGTATCTTCGTCTGTCATTTTGAACTTTTTTTGCTATCATCAAGCATTCCCTTTGGTAGCCCTCGCTCTCTCTCTCTCACTGTGATCTGTGTTTCAGCGAGGTGTCGGGATCGCAGTGGGGGTGTGCTCATTATAAGAGAGTGTAGTCCCAACTAAAAATACACCCTCCTCCGTCTGGCTGAGACACGTATCATGCACACGTACACTCATACGTAGTTCTGGCTTCTGCCGGGAGAATAAGTCTTGACTCTTTAAACACACATCAACCCACACAAACACACACACGGTGCTTTATAATCAGACACACTCAGGAGTTCACAGTCTCTCAGCTTCAGACTAGTTAAACTGGAGTGTAGAGGTCTACAACAGGACGCGTTTTTCCATCCAACTCCAGCAAGTTTCATTCCGAAGCCACCCGGGATTTTTACTTCTTGTCCATCTGCTCCCAATTTATAATCATTTTCATCCCGTCTGCTCAAACAAGGTCCATTCCTGCAATCTGCCGTGATCAGGGAAAAACCTGGAAATGTGTGACCCTGGACCACAAAACCAGTCGTGAGTCGCACGGGTGTATTTGTAGCAATAGCCAACAACACACTGTATGGGTCAAAATTATTGACTTTTATTTTATGCCAAAAATCATTAGGATATTAAGTAAAGATCATGTTCCGTGAAGATATTTTGTAAATTTCCTATCGTAAATTAATATTTGTAAGTAATACGCTTTGCTAAGTTCTTCATTTGTACAACTTTAAAGGCTGTATTTTGATTCCAGATTTTAAAATAGTTGTGTCTCAGCCAAATATTGTCCTATTTATTTATTCAGCTTTCATATGATGTATAAATCTCAATTTAAAAAAAAACTGACCTTTATGACTGGGTTTGTGGTCCAGGGTCACCAATAAAGGTTGCTTTTAAATGGTTATTTCCAGGAAAAATCTTAAATAATAATTTAATACTTTTTAACTATTAATCATTTATAATATTAAACAAACAACTTTTTTAAAATTAAATAAATAATATGTTTTTTCTTTGTTGTTTTGTTTTACTGCTGCTTGATTAGAGAAAACCTGGAAATATAATTTGGTAATTTCTAGGAAAGAATAATATATATATATATATATATATATATATATATATATATATATATATATATTATATAAAATAACAATATATATTATATTGACAATATATATATATATATATATATTATATACAATATATATTATTGTTATTATATAAAATATATTATTATTATATATATATAATATATTATATATTATATAAATATATTTTTTTAAATAATATATATATATATATATATATATATATTTATATAATTTAAAAAAATAACAATAAAATCTTAAAATCATTTAAAAGTCATGTAATGTCTTAAAGTGACCTCAATTTTGGACATAATCAGCATAAACAACTTCTTGGCATAAATAGAAATTATTTTCTGTTCTCTTTTGAATTCTTTTTTACATAATTAATAAAATTTGTTTTAAAAATTTTCATATTTATGCTGATA
Source organism: Zacco platypus (assembly GCA_038088235.1). Classification (NCBI taxonomy): domain Eukaryota; kingdom Metazoa; phylum Chordata; class Actinopteri; order Cypriniformes; family Xenocyprididae; genus Zacco; species Zacco platypus. Next base: position 42,938,379 of record CM076085.1, on the reverse strand, counting down.
TTGTCCAAATCCTAGTCTCACCCACGCACCGCTGGCTGAATGTCTGATGCACATGGCGCACTTATCTAGAAACACTTGAGGAGTTTCGAAGTCGTCATCTGATTGGTTGAATCCTACAGGATGTTACGTTCTTTAATGGTCCGCCTGGAAACAAATGTCGCGACACCAAACCCCCTCGTGGAAGAAGAACACTGTCGTGTTTACAACTTTGACAGTGAACGCTATGTGAAGTATGTGAAGTTAGCGGCTCCATTGTTGCAGTAAACTCACATAACGTTCTTGAGTGAATAATTTATTAGACGCACGCTGATTTGTTATTGAAGGGACATCCACTTTACATTTTCATGTGATTGGCTGTGTTACATGTCAGTCAAATGTCCTCTTGGGCGGTCCTTGTCCAATTAAAGCTGCGATAGAGTCCAGACCTTCTGCCGTCCTTCTGAAGGTCTGGCTATGCGAGACTATCCAAAACCCAAGGGTGTCTCAGAACTTTTTGGAGGCAATGTATATTTTGTTCCTCTCGCTTTGCCTATATTCAAATCAGCTGTTATTTTTGTTGTACAGCTTATATGTTCCAAATCACTCACTTTTAAGGTTACATTTCAGTCAGGACTTTGTAGACACGGGCAGCTAACTAGGTTTTGGAGCAGAGCTTACATGTCATATTTTTCAAAAGGTAAACATAACAGTTTAAATTATTTAAAAAATCATAAATACTTTAAACGACCCTCTGTAAACACCATGTTGACTGCGCCATAAACTCACCTCTCGCTGTTCCAAACCTGTCAGACTTTCTTTTATCAGAGGAATCCAATAGAAAGTACGATATTTTAGATATTAATTGGGTCTAAAATAACATCAGACCCCACTGGACTTTTTTCATTTGCTTTCACTATATCCTCTTTCGCATTCAGAAAGTCTTACAGGCTTGAAACGACACGGAGGTGTGTAAATTATGTTTTTAGGTGTGCTGTCCTTTTAAAATTAATTCAAGAATGAATTCACAGTGTCCCAACACAACTGTGTTTCACATATGTTTTATTGAAAAACGAACTAAATAACAACTGCTGCCAACGGAATACCTCTCGCAAATTCAGTCCCGCCGCAACTATTGTAGTCCCGTGGGAATCGGTGAGTGTTGGGAAGTCTTGACTAGCTCCATCCTACATCAGTCCTTCGTAGGAACCCACTGCCCTCAGCTATTGTTTTCCACAAACCTATTAACAAGCGCAGTCATTTATCCTCAAAGGAAGTTTGCCTCTCGATGGCCTGTCTGTCTGCCTTATGTTGACGTATTAGACTCCTGAAAGGAAACATGCTAGCACCACCGTAACACCCAGCGGCCTGTGAGTGAGATGAGCCGGACGAGATCCGTGAGAGCATCACTGGGACACGCCCCCTCTCAGTTTCTGTGTCCAATCGAGCTGAAGAATGAAGCAGAAGCTGCCTTCTTTCTTACTGTCTGCATTCTAACTGATATAGAACCTCATAAGTGGGACACTAGCGGAGAGTGGGGTAAGATGAGCCATTTTTACTTATGTGGTCCTCAAGATAAAGTACAATGAAAGTATTTTTAGGATGTTTCCTGTCATTTTAAATGTTTAGAATAACAAAAGTTTTGTTGTGGCTCAATTTACCCCAGCTTAGGGGTAAGTTGATCCGAGTCAGTGGGTAAGTTGCACCATGTAAACTGAATCTGAATCAAACCCATGTGAAATTGTAAACATAAGTTACCTTGTTACTAAAAACTAATTTAATAATAAATTACAAATATATTTCTACATAAACAACATAAAACCAATCAAATCAAGTTGAAATTTAAATGTTTTTAATTGTCTGCATTTTTTTAAACAATTTGTTGAACACCAAAGTCGTAACCCACTCAAAAACAGACTAAACAGAGAGTTTGTTGACTAATAATGAAAACTAAATTAGAATGATGTCACTGAAACTAATAAGCATTTTAGTCAAAAGGTTTTTCTGCAGTGTCGACAATTTTAGGCCATTAGGGACTACTGGTGGGAAGATATATATGATTAAGCATGTTCTGGTTCGTATCAGAGAGGGATTTGTTGTACTGTTCCTATCAAATTAACTCTGACACTAAACCACTTGCATAATATTACATTTAAATTATGCCAGTTTATGCTTTATAGAATATAAATGTTATATGTTATAGAGATTTAATTTAACTTCAGTGCCTTATGGTGGGGTGAGTAAAAAAATGCTGGCTCAATTTACCCCACATCATTTGGCCATTTTGGGGGAAAAAAACTTAACTAGCTTATATTGAGCTCCTCCCATGATGGGTGGATCCAAAATGGTGGTTAGTGAGTTCCAAAATGTATGGTCACATGACAATAAAAGTGTACGGATGCCAAGATACAGGGGGTGGGTCAACTTACCCACTGGCTCATCTTACCCCACACTCTTCTACATGGAAAGCAACATTCACACTCATAAGGTAATTCAGTACTTATGTTATATACACTTCAAAAGCTCCAAAGTTTATTCAGCAGGGACACATTAAAATTGATCAAACCTGACCGTGAAGGCGTTTGTTACACAAGATTTCTATTTCAAATAAATGCTGCTCTTTCTTTCTATTCATCAAAGAATCCTGAAAAAAATGTATCCGTTCCAATGCCAACTGTTTTCAACATCCATAATGATCAGAAATGTTTATTAAGCAGCAAATCTTCATATTAGAATGACTTCTGAAGGATCATGTGACACTGAAGACTGGAGTGATGATGAATTCAGATTTTATCAGAGGAATAAATTACATTTTAAAATATATTCAAATAGAACGCAGTTGATTTAAATTATACATCGTGAAAAAGAATTGTTGGTTTAACTTTAAAAAGTAAGTTGAGTTCATTGAATTTAAAAATACAATTATTTAAATTAATACAACGAAGGCGATTGGTTTAATCAACAGAAACTCAAAAATCATGAAAATAATTTTTTACATTGTAGTAATACAGTATTTCACAATATTACTCTTTTACTGTATTTTTGATCAAATAAATGCAACCTTAGTGAGATTAAGAGAATTCTTCAAAAAAACTTTTTTTAAAAAAGGGCTGCATGATTTATAGCACGATACGAAAAATACTTAAATGCGGTTATCACCATTCTTGCGATTATTTTTTATGCGCAGCTTGTCAGTGAAGTACGGCTCAAAATGCTGATCCATCTGAAAGAACTGTGAGTTTGAGTCACTTTTAATGTACGTTTGAAAAAGCAACACGCGTCAAACATCTTTCCATCATTTATTAACATCTTGTCCAACATTTAATAACATCTTTTTACTCCAAACTCACTTTATAACAGTTGAGCTTCTGTGAGATGATGTGCTTCTTACACAGAATAAGGCAGTCGTGTGTTTATTAGTCATAGTGTTTCAATCTTTCAATACAGCGTATTATCTTCTTCTGCACTAGGGCATATTTTGAGTTTCTACACAAGAGCGCCCTCTGGCTTTCAGATGGAGAATCATATTTAAGCTGCGCATTAAATAATCGCAGCCTTTGCCAAATCACGTGCGGTTTAATTGCGATAAATCGTGCAGCCCTAAATAAAAATCTTACCAGCCTCAAACTTTTCAGTTCTAATGTATATTAGACTGATTATAAATGATACGATTTTATTTTAAATAAATAAATAAAATGAATATAAATAAGCAAGCCCAGTTAAATATCTTCAATGTAGATTTGCAATTCATAAAAACTGACATGCAATAAAATAGTTTCTCTTCCGCTGTCTCGCGCGCGCTCTGTTTGGGTTGGGAGCCTGTCAAAGCATCAGACTGTGATCAAAGCTCACCCTGGCCCTCCGGGGCCCGTCTGGAATGGTCGCCATGGAGAGTGTCCTTGCTCTACTAATAACTGCCTTCAATCATTCCACTCAGTAGCCAGAGCACTGTCACTATGGGCAACAGCGGGGTCACACCCACCCAGCCCCTGGCCTTTCAATGAGCTCCAGTGGACAGGAGAGCGCAGATTATCATATAACACATCAACCACAAATGAGTTTTTTATGGGACTCTTTGTTAAAGTTCACCCAAAGATGAAAATTCAGTCATTAATTCCTCTCCCTCATGTGGTTCTACACCCGTAAGACCTTCGTTCATCTTCAGAACACAAATGAAGATATTTTTGATGAAATCCGATGGTTCAGTGAGTCTCTATTGACAGCAAGATCATTTACACTTTCAGAAAGATACTAAAACATATTTAATGTGAGTATAGTGGTTCAACCGTAATATTAGGGCATCGCACGACACGAAAAATAACATTGAACTTGAACGTGATTATCACTTAAACGAGATTCTTAGTGCAGTTATGAAATACGATTATTTTTTTTATGCGCAGCTTGTCAGTGAAGTGCGGCTCCAAATGCTGATCCATCTTAAGCACTGCGAGTTTGAGTCGCTTATAATGTACTTTTGAAAAAGCAACACATGTCAAACTTCTTTCCATCATTTATTAACGTCTTGTCCAACAAAAGACAACATTTATTAACGTTTTTACTCCAAACTCGCTTCATAACAGTTGAGCTTCTGTGAAATGATGTGATTCTTACTCAGAATAAGGCAGACGTGTGTTTATTAGTCATGTTTCAAGTGTTTCAATCTTCTGTTTATTCAGCTACAGCTACAGTTATCTTCTTCTGCTGCAGAGCATATTGAGTTTCTGCACAAGAGCGCCCTCTGGCTTTCAGATGGAGAAGCATTTACTACTGATCACAGAGCTGCATTAAATAATCGCAGCCTTTGTCAAATCGTGTGCGATTTATTCGTAATGCATCGTGAAGCCCTACTTAATATTATAATACTTTATTCGACAATATCTAGTGATGGGCGATTTCAACACCCTGCTTCAAAGCTATACGAATATTTTGTTTCGAATCAGAGTGCCAAAATGACGTGATTTTAGGAAAACGAGGCTTCGTTACATCATAAGTGATTCAAAATTTCAATAGTTCATGTGATTTTGGCTCTGCGAACCACTGATTCGAAACAAAAGATTCGTAAAGCTTCATGCGCCGTCAATAGATATTGTTGAATAAAGTCGTTTGTAACAAAGTTCTTAAGAACGGGAAGAAGGAGGCGGGAACAGGCGAACATTCCACAACTTTTTAATAATAAAATAAACAAACAATAAAACGAAAGTAAAAGGGCGGCAGTTCCTCACGGCGACTGCCGCCCACACAAACAAAATAAAACACAACATAACTTCCAGGCCTGGTCCTCTCTCGACCTTCACTGTCGTCGCTCCTCTTTTAAGCTTCCGGAGCTCCTCCGTGAGAGACACGAGACCGGTGTAGCGCGCAGCTGACGCTCATTATCTCTCGCGTCACCGGCCTCGCGCCGTTCCCTCGCGGCTCTCGCCCGCCCTGCTCGTCACATAGTTATTTAGTTTTGTTGGCGCACAAAAAGTATTCTCGTCGCTTTATAATATTACGGCTGAACCACTGTAGTCACATGACCTGTTTTAAATATGTTTTAGTAGACATCAGAAAGTGTAAATGAACTCGCTGTCAATGCGGATTTCCTCAAAAATATCTTAATCTGTGTTCTGAAGATGAATGAAGGTCTTACGGGTGTAGAACGACTTTAGGGTGAGTAATAAATGACAGAACTTTCATGTTTGGGTGAGCTAACCGTTTAATCGACGCAGTAAAGCAGAATGGGAAAGTATTGGGATGCAACGCAGGTCAGAATCTTTCCGTTTATTTAGTTAGTTATTCCCCAACCCTGGTATCCATTACAGTATTTCCTGCTCTCTCTCTCTCACACACAGCTCATAAAAGCCTACGTCACACAAAAAGAGAAGTGCGAGTCCTCCGAGGATAAAACCAGAGAGGAAGAGTGAGTAACATCCGCTCAGACGGTGTCTTAACCTGCTCCCCTGACACCCGAGCTCTTCATCAAAGCGCTTGTACTCTCGGTGTTAAAATAATCATGCTTCTTTACGCTCTCATCCTCCGCTGTCTTTCCTCCGCCCTCCCGTGGCCCAGTTTGAAATGAATCACGGTGTAACAGCGCCCCGAAGCCTCTCCATCGACCGCCGCCACTCCCCGGGAGCCCCGCCGAATCGATGTGTTTGAAAAACAAGCTATTCATCAGCGTAACGCCGTGGCCGTATCGCTCGCGCAATATGAGAAATGCATCTGTATCAATATCCACCTGCCACAGCTCAATTATATATTTCCATTATATTGTCCTGTGTGAGCCACTCATGAGTATGATTATAATAGCAGAAAGCACATTCGGGTGATGTGTGCTCATGAGAGGAGAGCCATATTGCGTTTATGGATCGGCGTTGAGTAGCAAAGGCCATTTGGGTTTGTGAATGAAGCGGCGTGGCGTCAGATGTAGCCTGTTCAGCCGGCGGCCCCTGCTGAGTGTTCATGCATTTGGAGTTTATTAGAGGAATAGTTAATTGTGCCATTTGAGCGGCTCCTGTACGCTTATACGGATGTGATTCATGAGGATTTGAGCCGCAGTGATGGACTCATGCTGGCAATTGGGTAACTGTAGCCGATTGGTTGCTTTCTCAAACAGCGTGTCCGAATCATGCGACACGTAATATGTCATCTGAGTCGCCTTTAACTTAGAGCACCAGATTCACGTGTTTTTTACATATTTTATAGACTTTTCTTTACAGAGGTTTTCAGCATGTCGCCCTCGGATTGAAAAACAGACCGTTTCCCACCTAAATAACATCTTGAGGCTTTGACTCCTTAAGGTGAAGACTGTTAAATAAAAAATAAAAAAATATTTTAAATTATTATTGAATATTTTAATTTATAGTATAATATTAATTTTACTCTCTCTCTCTCTATATATATATATATGTGTGTGTGTGTTTTATTTTTAATTTTAGACTATAGTAATAATAATAATAATTTAATATTTTTATTTAACAGCATAGTTAGTTAATTTAGTAATAAATTCAGTTTTAATTCTTTTTAAATAATAAAAATAATACTTTTTAAAAAATATAAAATGTATTATGAATATTTTACATTATTATTGTGATAGTATATTTTAATTTACAGCATAATAGTAATATTGCTATGTTTTTATTTATCTTATTTTACATTTTATAATACTACTACTATTATTATTAATTATTATTATTTAATATTATATTTTATTTTACAGTAAAATATTAATCTTAAAATAGAAGCGCATTTCTGTTTTGAAATAATAATGCTAAAATATTTAATTTAAAAAACAGGAATGCGTTACTATTTTAAGATTAATATTGTACTGTAAAATAAATTATGATATTAAATAATAATAATTAATTATAATACTAGTACTATTATTATATAATTAAAATTGATATAACTATTGTAATACTAATATTATACTGTAAATTTAAATATTCAAAATCAAAATAAAATGTAAAATGTTAGTAATAAATTACTATATAATAAATAAAAAATACTACATAACTATATAATAAATTTAGCATTATTATTATTATTATTATTTATTACTAACATTATTAACATTACAATATATATACTCTTTTTTGATTATAAAATACTACTACTACTATTAATTATTATTTAATATTACAATTTATTTTACAGTACAATACTAATCTTAAATAGTAACATATTTCAGCTTTTTTTAATAATAATTCTAAAGTATTTAATTTCACATTATTATTAGTAGTAGTAGTAGTAGTATTGAATAATATTAAATACATATTAAATTGTATAATAATATTAAAGCAGTGTGAATGTAAAGTGGAGTGAAGTGAACTAAAGAGATTTGAGTCTTTAAAATCCAGGTACAATTTTACTATATTTACAGTTTTTTTACTGTAGTTCACTGAAAGGAGTCTGAAAGTGGTCAGCAGCAATACAAGACGTCAAATCGCACAACCATCCAAATTATGCTAAATAAAAATATTGTAAAAGTTGATTTGTTACTCATCCTGGCATTATAATACCATCTGTATGTAATGTTCATCCACCTATGAAGTGATGCTGACACAATGATCTACAGAGGAGGCGTGATACAGTAGACATATGCGGTTAAGCTCTGATGATGTAAGTAAATGAAATGAGGAATTCTAGCCAGCGATCTGGGCGGCACTACAGTCTCAGGTCCAGACAACCGCATGCAAAGTGTCTTTGACTGCCCATTAAAGTCATTTGTACAGCAACAATCATAAAGAGCAGCAAAAATGTTCATGAAAAGGCTGCCATTAGTCAGAAGTGTGGCTTGTGAGAAAAGAGCTGCCTGGTTCAGCCTCGGTCTGTCTGCAGAGAGAACGAGTAAGAGTGTAACAAGAGACGCTTCCTCTTCGAGATGTCCCTGAAGTGAACTCCTTGACTGCATCGAGACATAATGGATTTGAAGTGTTTTAAGGTGTGTGTCGTTTCCCAGCTTGCTGTTCCTGTCATGTATTTTTGTTTGTCTGTGGCGCTGAAGTCATTGCAGCGGAGACACACTGATTTGTACACGGGAGGCTGGGTACAAGTGATGATCCCTAGATATCCTGCGGTTGTTGAGCAAACTGCAGGTGGGATTTAGGAGGATAAGAAGAAAGGGTTGATAACACACATCTTTTTACTATATACTGGTTTCATTGATACTGTCTGAGCCATTTAAAGGGATATATCACCCACAAAAGGTCATCATTTTTTCACCCTCATGTTGTTACAAACCTCTATGACTGTTTTTTTTTCACAAAAGGAGACATTTTGAATTACTTTATAGGAGCTTTCAGAGCTCCAAGGACACAAAAGCACCATAAAAGCATCATAATGTTGTCCATGTGAGTTGTGCGCTATCAGTGCTGGTTCTAGACTACTGAAAAAAAGGGCGTTCTTAATGCGTTCATAAAAACCCTAAAATGACCTTAATCTGTTCTTTTAGAGCAGTTTCACTGTCAGCAGTGATCAATAATATAATAAAAATAATTACAAACAATAGGACAAATACATAGATACACATGAAATAAAAAAATGTAACCTACTAAAAAATAATACAGAGGGCTGGTAGGGACTACAACGAGCATTAGTGACATCACAAAGCCTCAAATTTACATAAACCCCGCCCCCACAAACACACAACAAAGGGGGCGGGGCCATGTTGGGCTGCTTTAGAGAAGAGGAAGAGTTGTTGTAGTCGAGTGTTGTTGACGCCGTCATTTTACGCCGGACTGCTTCACAAACGAGGGTCAATTCAAGGAAAAAAGATGAACATGATGCTAGTGATGAGTTGATCAACTTCACAGCAACTACATCAATTTATCCACTAACCGTTCAGAAACGTCTAAAAGTTGGAACTTCTTCCTGAGTCTCTCCATCAGTGTCGACTCCGGTTTGAACAACGTAAGGATGAACACTGTCGTCATTTTGTCTGCGTGAGATTCTCCAGCTTTGTTGTTGTTGAGCTGTTAAAGCTCCGCCCTCTTCTGGAAAGCAGCAGCTCATTTGCATTTAAAGGGACACACACAAAAAATGGCATGAACACCCAAATAGGGGCAAATTTGAAAAGCTATAATGAATTAGACTTTGAACTAACTATAAGTAACTTTGCAACTGCTTGTCAACTAACTGTCATCAGAGTATTAGTAGACTGCAGGGTTAGGGTTAGTAGAATAAGTTGACATGTATTTGCAAAGTTACTTATAGTCAGTTGAATGTTTTGTTTGTTGGAGAGCATCAAAAATAAGGTTGAACATTGTTACTGACAATCCTCTTTTTTTCTGCGTGAGATTCTCCAACTTTGTTGTTGAGAAACTGAAGCACAAACTGTTAAAGCTCCGCCCTCTTCTGGAAAGTGGGCCGGGAGCAGCAGGTTTATTAGGCTGCTGTCACTTTAAGACAGAATGCACAGATCTAATAAACTGACAACAAGCATTCAATTACTTTCCCCTACTTTCTTTGTTCACTTATGACATAACTGAATGCTTTCAAGTGAAAAATTCCCCAAGACAGACATTCTGACATATTTTTGTGTGTATATAAAGTTTTTTACATCTTAATTTTTTAAGAAATGTATCTACATTTATATCACGATACTTATTAACTTTATATCAAATTACAAAAATCTAGTTAACACTGATGTGAGGGTGTTTCTAATACAGCAGCTGTGGGAGTGATGGTAAAAATGACATCTTTATCTCTTCTGACTGCTGTTATCAATCGCTCACTATTTTTTTCCTCTTTATGAAAGTTGTGAAAATACTATTATGGATTTTTTTCTTTTGTTATTTGCGCAAATAGAAACACAAAAAGTATATTTAATGAAGTCTCTCTTCACTGCTATAAAAGTTTACCCAACTACGATGACTTCCGCTTCTAAGAATCCCTGAAATGTGAAAAGGGTCTATACGCTTTTAACTCCTTTATAGTATCGAGCATTTTACTGTTTTCAACGTCACGTAGATAAGGCGACAGCGCACCGCTTTGAATGTGGCATTGTGTTTACATAATCGTTGGAAACCTAAATCAAAAATTAAACTAAAATTCTATTAATCACACAGCCCTAGTCATTAAATCATTTTTGAGAGCAAGGTCGCCCCCTGGTGGTTTGGGAGCTCTACGCAGTTTGCGTACTTTCCGTATAGGGAGGAGCGTCTTCTGGAATTATATAATGTTTAGTTCTTTTTTTACTGATAATTTCCCCCGCCAGTTGGAAATGTTGAATCATTAAGTCAGTAAGTTGAACCAAATCACTGAATCAAAGAAAAAAGATCTGACTCAAACAATTGTTCTTTTGAGTTGGATCTCTTCAATGAATCTTTTGATTCATTTAAAAAAGATTTCAATAAAATCATTTCAGTGAATAATGACTTAAATTTCTGTCTGTTAGGGTTGCATAAATATTAAAAAAATTACATTACTCTTCAGTAGTTTGGGCTAGTAGAATAAGTTGACATGTATTTGAAAAGTTACTTATAGTCAGTTGAATGTCTTGTTTGTTGGATAGTTTCAAAAATAAGGTTGAACATTGTTACTGAAAATCCTCTTTTTTTCGGCGTGAGATTCTTCAGCTTTGTTGTTGTTGAGCTGTTAAAGCTCCGCCCTCTTCTGGAAAGTGGGCCGGGAGCAGCAGGTTTATTAGGCTGCTGTCACTTTAAGACAGAATGCACAGATCTAATAAACTGACAAGCAAGGTCGCCCCCTGGTGGTTTGGGAGCTCTCCGCAGTTTGCGTACTTTCCGTACAGGGAGGAGCGTCTTCTGGAATCATATAATGTTTAGTTCTTTTTTACTGATAATTTTCCACGCCAGTGGAAAATGTTGAATCATTGAGTCAGTCAGTTGAACCAAATCACTGAATCAAAGAAAAAAGATCTGACTCAAACAATTGTTCTTTTGAGTTGGATCTCTTCAGTGAATCTTTTGATTCATTTAAACAGATTTCAATAAAATCATTTCAGTGAATAATGACTTAAATTTCTGTCTGTTAGGGTTACATAAATATTTAAAAAATTACATTACTGTTCAGTAGTTTGGGCTCAGTAAGAGTCTCTTCTGCTCACCAAGGCTGCATTTAGTTGATAAAAAAAATCAGTAAAAACAGAAATATTGTGAAATATTATTACAATTTAAAAGAATCATTTTGTATTGTAATATATTTTAAAAATGTAATTAATTCCTGTGATCAAAGCGATCCTTCAGAAATCATTCTAATATGTTAATCATTTTTAATTTCTTATTTATATCAACGTTGAAAACAGTTGTGCTGCTTAATATTTTTGAGGAAACCATTTATTCAGTGTTCTTTGATGAATAGAAACAGCATTTAGTTGAAATAGAAATCTTTTGCAACATTATAAAATCTTTACTGTCACTTTTGCGTCCTCGCAGAATAAAAGTACTTTTATTGTGCGTGTGGCTGAATATTCCTCGCGTTTACCTTTTGCGTTTGACATGAGGGTGAGTAAATGATGATGATGACTCCTTTAACACTGTGATAACTTTGGGCCGTCACACTTTTACCTCAAGTGATATTAAACGTCAACACTTTTGTCAGCTTCGGCAGTCCGATCAGTCGTTCCAAAGGTTAATGAAGGTAAAACATCCAGCTTACAAGAGATCGGACATGAATTTGGAGAAAACAGCCCACACATATCGGTCCCTCTCCAGGAATCTTCCTCACCGCTGTCCTCCTCACTGTTGCCAGATTCACTGCTGTGTGTTATTTCAGAGCAGAAGCATCGTGCTGAGACGGACAGCTTAAGTCCCTGTCAGACGCACACACGTTTCACTATTTCCCTCTCGCGTTCACACATACGCACACGTGCACAGACAGCGATGGAAGCGCTCAGCCAGAGACGCAGGGCCGGGCCGGCTCAATATCACCCTCCTAGTGATATGGAAATAAAGACCAGCCAAGTGTGACAGCATTGGGCTTAGCGAGACACACGCGTACACAGGACATAAATACAGCTTTAACGGTAACACTGTCCTGCCTGTTTGGCGACAGGGTTCACGGAGGAAGACGGGCAAATGTGCGCCAGGCTACATGGTTCAGAGCTCCGCCGGCGCGTGCCGCATTTGTGTCCGACAGCTTTTATAAGAGATGATTGTCCAGTGCACTGGACTGGATCAGTCTAGGATGTACCATTGGCTCTGTTACATCATTCACAGCTTTAGAACAGGCTTTTTATGTATATGTGTGAGAAAAATTGCTAGTGTGATATTGCAAAGATAGCCTGTTTCCTAAATTAAAATTTTTTTAAACTGAACTAAAGCCAAAATAAAATTATTTGTAAGATTTTGTATTGTTAACAGCATCTTTTTCCGCACCTGATTTTAGAGTTGTATAAACCTGATTTAGGGTCAGTACTTCTCACAATAAATATTGTTCCAAAGTAAAAGGCAAAAATCCCTGGAAAGATCCTCAACAGAAACACAAATGCAAACTGCTCTTGTGTGAATTATGTGTTTGTGCTGCAAGCAGATTTTATTTCACAAAACTAAAACACGATTTTTCAATAGAATAAAAAGTACAAATGTTTTTTTTTAGAAAGCAGAATTAAAGTTAAAAAAAAAAATAAACTGTACAATTTGGAAAATGTTTTTGTTGAATGGAGCGAGTTAGCTTTGACAGCCTATAAAATACATTTTGTAAAATCGTTATTTATTACTGTATGGCCTTAAATGTGCTGTTTTGATGTTTGTCCACTGTGGGCAGTGTGGTCAAATCAAGTCACCTTCACTTATATAGCGCTTTTTACGATGCAAATTGTGTCAAAGCAGCTTTACAGTAATAATCGACATAATTTTTGGCTGCACAGCAGCTCTTAAAGAAAATGGTGTCATTGTGCAGCTTATTCTATATATTATTGATTCATTCCTTTGCAAAGATCAATAGTTATTAGTCTAGTTAATTTATGTATATCAGCACTGGAGAAAACAGTGACGTAATCGTCCGGCTCAGCTCACTTCGCATACAACGGCGCCAATGCAGGCATATCAAAAACACTGCTGAATATCAAGTGTCCCCGACCAAGCAAGCCAAAGGCAACAGCGGCAAGAACCAAAACTCCAACAAAATGGAGAAAAAAACCTTGGGAGAAACCAGACTTAGTTCTCCTCTGGCCAACAGTGAACACTTGTCCGATACTCAGGCAGAGTTATGGGTCATAAGTCCGATTGGAGTCGCAACAGTCAAAATATTTAATCCAGTTCCATCTAGATCTCTTTAATCACGCCGGTATGGGACGGTTTGTTGTGGTGTAGTAGTCAAAGCTCTGATTGGCCATTGTGTTCACACGCTCATCAGATACGTCTGTGATTGGATGATCAACGCTTTAAAAACACGTTGTAAATGCACATCGTCGAGCGCTTACACAGATACACACGGGAGCGTTTGAAAGCAGGCATTTATCAGTGGACCGGTCCTGTTTATTTTCTTATTAAAGTTACACTCGCTGGTGGGAACCTCCTTCCCTGTGTCTTGAACTTTATGTACAATATATTGTAAATGGCGGCTTCTGCTCCTGGGAACGGAGAAAGTTCCATTCTATCACTATTCTCAGTCGGAAAAGGGTGGCTTGTCCTCTTCAGGTTGGTGGAGAGCTCCTGCCTCAAGTGGAGGAGTTCAAGTATCTTGGGGTCTTGTTCACGAGTGAGGGAAGGAAGGAGCGTGAGGTTGACAGACGGATCGGTGCAGCTTCTGCAGTGATGCGGTCGATGTACCGGTCTGTCGTGGTGAAGAAGGAGCTGAGCTGCAAGGCGAAGCTCTCGATTTACCGGCCAATCTACGTTCCTACTCTCACCTATGGTCATGAGCTTTGGGTCATGAACGAAAGAATGACATCCCGGATACAGGCAGCTGAAACGAGCTTTCTCCGCAGGGTGGCAGGGCGCTCCCTTAGAGATAGGGTGAGGAGCTCGGTCACTCGGGAGGAGCTCAAAGTAGAGCCGTTGCTCCTTCACGTCGAGAGGAGTCAGCTGAGGTGGCTCGGGCGTCTGTTTCGGATGCCTCCTGGACGCCTCCCTAGGGAGGTGTTCCGGGCATGTCCCACCGGGAGAAGGCCCCGGGGAAGACCTAGGACACGCTGGAGAGACTACGTCATCGATTACGTCGACTACGAAAATACGTCGACGTGCACAAAATGCGTTGACGCGTCACACTGTTTACATTCATTTCGCGTAATGGCGGCTTCTGCTCCTGGGAACGGAGAAAGTTCCATTCTATCACAAAAACCTAGACCACGATGATCAAAAGTATGGGAATACTTTAAACAGAGGCCAAATAAAACGGTCGTTTGTTGCCTTTGCAGAACCGAAATGGCGTACCACCTGTGGAATTGGATCTCTGCCAAATTTTTTCGCGCACAAGATCATATTTTGAGCGTGCAAAACGGCATTTCGTGCGTGAACCGAGTTGAGGTGAAAATCTTCGTCTCGCAAATAAGAAAATATTTAGAGCGAACGAAAATCAGTTTTGCATTTCAAAGAAGTTTATTTGGATGTGCACGGACGTTCTCTTTCGCACGTGCAAGATTCTCGCGCTCCTGATTCCCGCCCTGCGCGCTCGCTGAGCGCGCGACCGCTCGCCTGCTCAACACAAACCAGCGTTACAATGTGCCAAAATTCCAGCCAATCAGAGATGAGGCTTCTAAATTCTGAACAGACAGCGCAAGAGGAAAAACACATGGTTCAGGAGACGTTTGTTCAATGGCTTGAACACTATCAAAGTTCCTTTAAGACTGTATAGAAAGTCTTTGACACTCTTCATGTTAAAGTTCAAATGTCTTCCACTGGACGAACACACATAATGACTTATTTTTAATCTACATCAAATCGTATTATTACATAATGGCGTGTCCCAGTGTTTCTACACCTCAATGAACTGCTAAATTAGTTCTAACTTCTTACGTAAAAACAAATCACTAGATTAATAAAAAAAAAACTTAATAAAAATAATCGTTAGATTAGTCGACAGAAAAAATAATCGTTAGTTGCAGCTCTAGTATATATATATATATTATTCTCCTTACTGGCAACCCATTTTTTAAGTCAGGTCACGACCCAGTGTTTTCTTTAATCTTTTGGGCTGCTGTATTTTATAGTATGCTGAATATACAATATTCAGTACAATACTGTACTCACTGTACATACAGTATACAATAAATATCCACTTTACTATACTTTTTTACATAACTGCAAATTTTGTTTACCGTGTACATTATAAGTTTTTAACTAGATGCTCTGGATGCTGTCTTCATGTTTGTTCATGCCGTGTCTAATGAATGATCTGTAGTGTTTATGTATATTGACTGGCTGTGTGTGTGATCTGGAAGCCATGTTTGATTTTGAGCACAGGTGAAGTGCTTTTGAGCCGATTGTTTGATTTTGCCGGGGGTTTTATGAGAGTAGTTTG
>CM076085.1:42837500-42920000 GCA_038088235.1 Zacco platypus | reverse complement strand
AGAGTGTTCTGGTTGTTGCTAGGGTGTTATAGGCGGTTGCTATGTCATTGCTAGAGTTTTCTGAGGGGTTCTTATGTGGTTGCTAGAGTATTCTGAGTGGTTGCTGTGTGGTTTCTAGGGTATGGTTGCTATATGGTTGCTAGGGCATTATAAGTGGTTGCTCTGTGGTTTCTAGAGTGTTCTGAGTGGTTGCTGTGTGGTTTCTAGAGTGTGGCTGTTATATGTTTGCTAGGGTGTTCTAGGTGGTTGCTTTGTGGTTTGTAGGGTGTGGTTATTAGAGTTTTCTGGGTAGTTGCTCTGTTGTTGCTAGGGTGTTCTAGGTGGTTGCTAGAGTGATCTGGATGTTTTTTGTTGTTGTTTCTAGGGTGTGGCTGCTAGGGTGTTCTGGGTGGTTGCTAGAGTTTTCTGAGTAGTTGCTCTGTTGTTGCTAGGGTGTTCTGGGTGGTTGCTATGTGTATCCTAGAGTGTTACCTGGTTGCTAGAGTGTTCTGGGTAGTTGCTAAGGTGTTATAGGTGGTTGCTATGTGATTGCTAGAATTTTCTGTGGGGTTGCTATGTGGTTGTTTAAGTGTTCTGGATGGTTGCTTTTGCGGTTTCTTGGGTGTGGTTGCTATATGGTTGTTAGGGTGTTCTGGGTGATTGCTAGAGTGTTGTGGGTAGTTGCTATGAGGTTGCTAGGGTGTTCTGGGTGGTTGCTATGAGGTTACTAGGGTGTTCTGGGTGGTTGCTAGGGTGTGGTTGCTATATGTTTGTTAGGGTGTTCTGGGTAGTTGCTATGAGGTTGCTAGGGTGTTCTGGGTGGTTGCTAGGGTGTGGTTGCTATGTGTATGCTAGGGTGTTTTAGAATCTAGGTGGTTGGTAGAGTGTTCTGAGTGGTTGCTATGTGGTTTCTAGGGTGTGGTTGCTATGTGTATGCTAGGGTGTTTTAGAATCTAGGTGGTTTGTAGAGTGTTCTGGGTAGTTGCTATGAGGTTGCTAGGGTGTTCTGGGTGGTTGCTATGAGGTTGCTAGGGTGTTCTGGGTGGTTGCTAGGGTGTGGTTGCTATATGGTTGTTAGGGTGTTCTGGGTTATTACTAGAGTGTTCTGGGTAGTTGCTATGAGGTTGCTAGGGTGTTCTGGGTGGTTGCTAGGGTGTGGTGGCTATGTGTATGCTAGGGTGTTTTAGAATCTAGGTGGTTGCTATGTGGTATGATGTTCTGGCTGGTTACTTAAGCAGACACGATTGTAATTGAAATTGAAATTTGTTGACACTAACAGTTGAAGCCCTTGTATGCATACTGCAGAAATAGAGCAAGCAGTGTGGTGGAATGCTATTCTGAGCACAGCCTTACACTGTGTCCACAGCATCAAGATTTGAATGAATATCATTGGTTTACACCAAATGCAGAACATGCTTTCTTTTTTGATAAGAGCCTAAGTTACACTTTTTGTGTAATGACTCTTGGCTGAAAGAAACGGGAGTCCATCTCTCCACATATCATCCCATCATCAAGCAGTAATGTGGGTTTAAGCACCAGTGGATCCACCAGTTCACTCACGTGTCTCAAATTCCGTTCTCCACAGGCGATTGGATTCTCATGGTAACATCATCCATCATGCAGCGACTAACTCTGGCATCTCTCTCCCAGTCTGTCCACATCTTGACAGTTTAGCTCCATGCATCATGCACGTGTGTATCAACACGCCTCCACATTGTCATGCTCATCTCTCGCGCCATCCCTGCCTCATATGTTCACTGCTTTCATTCCCTCCCACCCCACTGCTTCCATCCTTCCCTTCAGTCATCCATCCTTCTTCCTCTAAATAATTTCTCATTTTCTCCCATCTCACAGCACGTTGCTTCTTTGCACATTAATATAGAGTTCTGTTTATGTGTGTTGCGCGTATCAGCTATTTTCAACCAGAAGGTTATCTGGGTCATTCTGTGTTTAAATCAACGAAATTTCAGAAACTTCCCTAGCTGACTGAGTAATCCACCATTTTGTATGGGGGTGTCAAAATTACAATTTTCGCCTGAGAATATGGATCCAAATTACAGGGGTGTAAAAATGGTTTATTTTTACACAGAGATTGGTAGATCTGTTAGTAAAATATATTGACTTTCGCTATCTTTGTTGCATTATACACCAACTGTGACAGTTCAAAAATGGAACAAAGCACTATTTTAGTTTTTTTGCACAAAGTTTGCATGCCTGTAAATCAAGAAGTATTAAAAATATCTTAATATCCTTCTAGATTCTCATTCTTAATACATTTTTCTTTTGTGATCTTTATTTTTAAGGCCCTACATGGTTCAATCCCATAGATCTCAGTGTGGCTCCATGTTCAAATTGTTGAATTTTACCCTTTTTCAATGGTCGAAAACCAAATATGGGTAACTTTTCAAACAGCGGATACTAATTGTGTTTAAAGAAGAATGTCTGAATAGCATATAATATTGAAACTAGGAATGTGTCTTGTTTTCCTCTATCAAAACAATTGCATTCAACATACCTCTCAATATACCTGTTACATGTATAGTCTTGTCTCCCCTCTTCTTTGTGGTTTTTGGTTTGTCCCGTGACCTAGTTTCTCCCCAGTTTGTGTAATTAGTAATGTCATTCACCTGTGCCTTGTTAATCACTCCTCATGTGTTTGTGTATATATACTCCCCATGTTTTTCAGTCCTTTGTCCAATCTCGTCAATGTGTACGTGTTTTCTAATCTGTGTTAAGAGTTTCTTCGGTAAAGTACCTGTTTCCTGTGAATCCTGATCTCCGTGAGTTTATTCCCCACGTTACGTGACAGATGACAGAACTAAAACTCAAAACAAAGACCACATGTTACACATGACAGGACTGAAGGAACAGATCAACAGACATAACTATGACAAAACCAAAATATGCCTCAACATACCAATATATATCTCAATATACCTCTCGAAATACCAAAGTATACCTCAACATGCCTCTCAACATGCCAAAATCTACCTCAACATACCTCAATCTACCACAACGTACAAAAATATGCCTCAATATACCTCTCGACATAACAAAATATACCTCATTGTACCTCAACGTACCAAAATATGCCTCAACATAGCTCTCAACATCCCAAAATACACCTCAATATACCTCTCAACGTACCAAAATATGCCTCAATATACCTCTCAAGGTACCAAAATATGCCTCAATATACCTCTCAACGTACCAAAATATACCTCAATGTACCTCAACTTACCAAAATATGCCTCAATATACCTCTCAACATCCCAAAATACACCTCAATATACCTCTCAACATACCAAAATATACATCAACATACATCTCAACATACCAAAACATACCTCAATGTACCTCAACGTTCCTCAACATACATCTTAACTTACCAAAATATACATCAGCATACCTCAATATACCAAAATATACCTCAACATACCTCAGCGTTCCTCAATGTACCAAAATATAACTCAACATACATCTTAACTTACTAAAATATACATCAACATACCAAAGAATACCTGGACATACCTCAACGTTCCTCAACATACCTCAATGTACCAAAATATTCATCAACACACATCTCAACATACCAAAATATACCTCAATGTACCTCTCAACAAATCAAAATATACCTGAACATACCTCAACGTTCCTCAACATACCTCAATGTACCAAAATATACATCAACACACATCTCAACATACCAAAATATACCTCAATGTACCTCAAAGTACCAAAATATGCCTCAATATACCTCTCAACGTACCAAAATGTACCTCACTGTACCTCAACTTACCAAAATATGCCTCAATATACCTCTCAACGTACCAAAACATACCTCAATATACTTCTCAACATACCAAAATGTACCTCATTGTACCTCAACTTACCAAAATACACCTCAATATACCTCTCAACATACCAAAACATACCTCAATATACTTCTCAACGTACCAAAATATGCCTCATTGTACCTCAACTTACCAAAATATGCCTCAATATACCTCTCAACGTACCAAAATGTACCTCATTGTACCTCAACTTACCAAAGTATGCCTCAATATACCTCTCAACGTACCAAAATATGCCTCAATATACCTCTCAATATCCCAAAATACACCTCAATATACCTCT
This sequence comes from Zacco platypus, assembly GCA_038088235.1. NCBI lineage: Eukaryota > Metazoa > Chordata > Actinopteri > Cypriniformes > Xenocyprididae > Zacco > Zacco platypus. The sequence goes on along the minus strand of CM076085.1, from coordinate 42,915,884 downwards.
CAACATACCAAAACATACCTCAATATACTTCTCAACATACCAAAATATACCTCAATGTACCTCAACATACCAAACTATAACTCAACATACATCTCAACTTACTAAAATATACATCAACATACCAAAGAATACCTTAACATACCGAAATATACATCAACATACCTCTTGACGCACCAAAATATACGTCAACATACCTCTCAACAAACCAAAATATACCTGAACATACCTCAACGTTCCTCAACATACCTCAATGTACCAAAATATACCTCAATGTACCTCTCAACATACCAAAATATACCTGAACATACCTCAACGTTCCTCAACATACCTCAATGTACCAAAATATACCTCAATGTACCTCTCAACATACCAAAATATACCTGAACATACCTCAACGTTCCTCAACATACCTCAATGTACCAAAATATACATCAACATACATCTCAACATACCAAAATTGTCATTTTGACCCCTTCTATAAAATAGTGGATTCCTCAGTACATATACATCCATGACAGTTAATATTTTGGCTTTTTTTCTTCTTTTCTTCTTTTATCTTCTTTCATTTGTTTGACCAGAAAAAAAATCAAACATTTTGATTGGAAGCTTTTGTTGAGTTGACATTGAATGCTTTATATAAAAGTGTGCAGAGAGACTTTTTTTGCCCGTGCTGTACTGAAGTGGAGATCTTTCTAGGTGGCTGTTGGCACGCTGAGTGGCGGCTGATGTCACAGCGGCGGTGAGCTGTCAGGCCACATGAGTGTCAGGCCCACGGGCTGAGGAGTGTTTCATCTGTATCTTCAGTTCAGAGCAGGACACTCAAACAGCTCCGAGGAAACAAACACACATATGTACATTGATACAGTAAACACCTCATTAGTGTATGCGGTTCTGCTAGTATGACAACTACAAATAACCTGCCTGAAGGCCACAAAATCACATGGCCACAGGTTAATATACTCTGTGTATATTAATCATAATCTACATTCATAGATTCTTGAATAATAGATTCTGGCCGTTTTACTGTAGATTATCATGCCAGAAAGACTTTTTTTATTAATCAGAACCTCCAGAAAAACGCAGATTTTTTTTGTGTGATTGTTGCAGGCAAAATCCTTGATTTTGCGGCACGTTTTCTTAAAAAATGCGATGGAATATGCTGGATATTTTATGCAATGAAATTGCGGGAACTTGCAAAAACTGCGGTTTGATGCAAAAGAGGAAAAAAAGGTGATTCTCCAACACCTGTTCTCTCTAGACTCTGCCTTCATGTCCAGAGTCATTTCTGATCACTTCAAGCTACTAAATCACAGAATATTGAAGTTCTCGTTCTGTTTTATTTCAGACCTTCATGAACACATGAATCAAACTTACAAAACATTGAGTCAAACAAGTTCTGTCGCTTCACAAAAGGAATATTCAACAACTTCTGTAAAAATGAATAAATAAAATATAAAAAAATAAAATGTGTACTTCCTGTTTTACAGAGGTAGCTTTACAAAACAGACATCTTCTGTTAAATGAAGAGCTTCCAATCTCTTACTGCAACGTGAATTATTTTACACACTACTAATATACAGCGTCATCTGTGGTGCAAAATAATTGGCCCCCACTGTCATGTGACACACCAGGAAACTGCTTCACGCGCTCTTTTGCGCTTATTTTTGTTGGCAAATGCGTGCTTCATCACGGTTTCACCGCGGGGTTTGCAGATGATGTTCACGTCGCGTAATTACGTCACTTCATAAGGTTCCCATGGCAACAGCGGGAAAATAATGGCGCTCTACTTGTATTTTTCAACTTTCTGCTAAGATATATGTGACTTTTTTGCAACGAAAATACAGGGATTATGAAATCATGCTAGCCCCGCATATTTTGCTCGCTGAAATCGGCAATTTATGCAGCAAAAGTGCGGCGTATTTGAAAACATGCGACCCCCGCATAAATATGCGGACTTTGGCTGATTATGCATGAAATCAAGCGATCGCATAATCGCGTTTTTCTGGAGGGAGTGATTAATAATAATAATAATATCTCTCTCTCCGAGTGGATCCTTTTATTTAGCAAGTATGCATTAAAGGGTTAGTTCACCCAAAAATGACATTTCTGTCATTAATTACTCACCCTCATGTCGTTCAAAACCCCTTCGTTCATCTTCGGAACACAAATGAAGATATTTTTGATGAGCAAGATAATTAACACTTTCAATGCCCAAAAAGCTGCTAAAACATCTTTAAAACAGTTCAGGTGAATACGACTTTATTCAACAATTTTCCACGTTGTAAACACAGTGCAGTGCTTCCACGTTCTGCGTCAGAACGCCGGCTCACTATTGGATCAGGATCACACGAGCGTCGCGCTGCTCGCGTGTGCAGCGTCGGGCAATAATGAGTCTGCGTTCTGACGTAAGCTGTCCAGGACTACATCCAAAATCATGCTGTAGTCCTGGAGGCTGGCAGCCCACTTTTTCACCCTCACAGTTGGGTAGGTGTGGTGAAGAGAGACCCTGTTACATGGATTCATTAAGACAGCAGGGCCACACTGGGCCACTGAGCACGTCCAGGCGATCCCACTGTGAACTGAGAGGAGAAAGTGTTATTATAGGATCTTTCTAGATTTATCTCTAGTAAAGAAAGCCATCCCGAAAGAGCAAAGTCTGAGCAATAAAAATGTTTCTCTGGGGAGCGACCAAAAAGACAAAGTCTACTGTCCAATGAAACATCTCAGCGATTTTTAACCACAAAAAGCCAATGGGGATGTTTTTAGCCTGTTGCTATAAATGTCGCTTTGATATTCTGGTTCCAGTGAATCCACTATTCCAAACGCCCATGTGCTTAAAACCTAAAAAATGCTTCCTCCCACACACGCATCCTCGACACTTCTTCACCGTCCTCACAATTATCAGCGCGATTTGCTGCTCTGAAGAGCGCTGGCCACTCTAATGATGCTCTGCCGGGTTTGTTCCTCTGTTTGTCTCGCACACTCTCTCTGACATTTGTTTCAGAGGAATTTTATCGCCTTTCTGCTGTGTGGCCGAACGGCCAGTAATGATGATGATAACTGCAGACTCAATGTAGAATGGCTGAGATTCACTCTCTTGAATTAATGATTGGTGGGTGCTTGGAAGCATAACTTCAAAGTAAATGTCAGGAAAACAACATTTGAACAGTTGCCAAAAGTCCCTATAGGCAGGAACGACAACTTTCACAGCGTTGGTATGCTTTTGGAACTGTCCTCAACAGGTGCAGACAGGCAGACGCATGAAATCATTCCAGCCAATGGCAGAATTGAGCTTTTTTTTTTGCTATGATAGTGGCTTTTGTTGTATATTTGTGGCAAACACTGCAAGTCATTATGAGATTATTTGTGCAACTGCATTTTCACAAATATGGCATGATTTTGTTCCTTTTTTTTGTTTGTTTGTTTGTTTGTTTTGTTGAGGGATATTCTTTTACACTACACTACTGTATATACTTTTACACTACAGTTCAAAAGTTTGGAGTTGAGAAGATTTTTTTTCTCTTTTGAGACTTCAACAAGGATGCAAATTTGTTTGATCAAATATACAGTAAAAGCAGTACTATGACATTTTTAAAAATATATAAATTAATCTTTTTCTATTTGAATATATTTTAAAATGTAATTTATTCCTGTGATTAAAGTTGAACTTTTATCATCATTACTCCAGTCTTCAGTGTCACATGATCCTTCAGAAATCTAATATGATCTTATGATCATATTATCTAATAAATCTAATATGATCAATATCTTTCACCCACTTGCCACCAGAGGTCACCCTTCCACATCATGGACTCTATTTACGGACTACATTTCCCATAAGCCCCTCACCCAGTCACTGATCACCTTGCCAGCTGTAACGCACCCCTATAAGAGCACTACACACACACATTCACTGCGAAGTATTGTTAATAACTGTATTACATTACCGAGCGTATTTTCCTTGTTTTGTCTGCCCGTTTCCTGATCCTGCCTGTTTTCCCGTTTTGTTCTTTATCTGCCTGCCTTTTGACCATTTGCCTGGATTATCACTACGAGCCTGCCTGTTCTTTGCCACTGCTGTTTGCTGTTGAGTTGACCATTGCCTGTCTAACTACGTCTTTGAATAAAGCTCGCACTTGGATCCCATCCTTTGACTCATCATTACAGCTGCTCAGAAACATTTATTATTATTATTCTCAATGCTGAGAACAGTTAGGCTGCTTAATATTTTTGAGTAAACTATAATACATTTTTCTGGATTCTTTGATAAATAGGAAGTTTAAAAGAACAACATTTAGGTAAAATTATAATTTTTTAAACGATTTTTAATGTTTGTAATGTCACTTTTGATAAATTTAAAGTGTCTTTGAAGAATAAAATAATTAATTTCTTTTAAAAATATATTTTGAATGGTTGTGTGTGTGTATATATATGCACCTGCCTTAAAGAGATGTTTTTGCAAACGCTGGCAGAAGCTCAAAAGAGCTTGATCTAATATCAGATCAATGCTATCTCAAAGCTCCTTTGTCTATCAGAAACTAAAAGCAAGTTAATAGCATCCATGCGTTGATGTTGTGTGGAGAGGTGTGTGCATGTGTTTTTTTTATATATTTTTTATTTTTACTAGATTAAAGGGCTAGTTCAGATAAACCATTTACTCGGCTTCATTTTGTTTCAAATCTGTATTATTTTGTTTTTTAAGTGGAAAATATTAACATTTTAATTTGTTAAAGTCCCGCTGCTCTTGTGTGTCGTTCGTCTCTCATTATCAATCGCTCCAGCATCTCGTTCAGCTCCACAACACTCGCTCCTGCTCTGCTTCATACTACAGTAACGTTAATAATCACATCCATGAACATGATTTCTGCCCGAGTCTCATTCCGATTCTTTTCCACCGGCTGTGAGGTGAAGACCACATGTCCCAAGATTCCTCGCTCAAACTCGCCGTCATCAAGCTACGCCTTTGTTTTGAATAGGCGACCTCTAGTGGACGAAAAACTACATAGTGCACCTTTAATTTAGTAACTGAGGTTGATTATTAATATTGCATTGAAGGTTTAGTCCCTCCTTCTCTGTCCAAAAATAACTTATTTTTCTCTATTTCTAATTTTGAATGTTTTCTATATTTAAGAGACTCTATTTTGTGTTCCATTCATTGATGTTCTCTATCATTCTCTCAGAGTTAAATAATGTCATAATGTTTGGATTTTAACACTTTAAAATACGGTTCATTTGTTCATGTATTAACTAACATGAACTAACCAAGAGCGATACATTTGTCACTGTATTTATTAGTCTTTGTTAATATTAGTTAATAAAAATCCAATAAAAATGTTACTTCACACTGCATTAACTATGTTAACAAATACAGCTCTTTTTTAATTAGTAAATGTTAACATTAACAAAGATGAATAAATGCGGTAGGAGTGCAGTTCATTATTATGTTAACTAGTACCTGATGTAATTGTCATGGTACTATACATTCACTTTCCTGTAGGTCACTTTGGTAAGAAACCGCCAAGAAAATGAATATGAATGCAAACGCAATCATTTTGTTTTGCTTTTAGTCTAATGTTGACCTTGGTATCACAAAAGAACCTCTGAAAACACGCTTTCAAAGGTCATAACAACCTTAGCAGAGTGTGCTGGATAAAATCTGATGCTTGCTCCATCCAACCCTGCGGGAGACGTTAATGCAGTGAAGGCTGAGATGACCTCCCGAACTTCCACCAATGGAAGGAGTTTAGATGTAAAAACCTTAGGCCGCATCTCTTCCAAGTTGCCCTACGGATACTCGTTCATGCTTATGTAAAAATCCACGGGAAACCTTGGATATTGCATAATTGATATGGTGGGAGGAAACATATAGGGGCTTGGGATGTGCACACTGATGTGCAGCTGAAGGGAATATTGGCAGTGGCGTCTAGTGAGAAAAAATGTTAATTTTTTAGCTTAAAAGGGCTATATGTGAGAAGTTTCATGTATTAATCACTTTTTGTATTGCCAGTATGTGAACAGCTTGTAATGAAACTTTAAAAACAAGACCTTCCCTGACCTCCTTTTAAAGCCTGTAGATTTTTATGTGAAGGACTCGCCAGGAAAATCCAAAGGATGTGACATTTAACTCTGGAGAACTTCTCTTCCATTCAATGACACATGAAATGAATGCTTATATAATGTTCAGGATAATGCTGAAAGAGCCATTCTGTGCCGTAATGTCAGCGTGTCAATTAATTCAAGCTATATTCTCACATACCCAAATCTATACAGTCTATTATCTCAGATAAACTTAATAATCAAACTTTCATAACAGTGTGCAAATATCCTCATCACTATGATCAGATGCAGCGTGGATAACGTCAGGATGTTTGTTTCAAAGGTATTTCCAACTTTTTTTTCCTTTTTTTTTTACTTCTAAACAAAGAAAAAAATCGCCGTGAGTATATCAGGGGCATTGAGTCACATTTAGTTCCTTTTGGCTGCAGTTCATTTAACGGCCACCGATGTCGCTAATAACAAGGGTTTCTGAATTCTACATATAGCCCCTTTAAAGCACATTCTTGGATAAACATGTGCCGGTATACGGTAATACGATCACGATAATGAACGGCATTGTTATCGTGGGTAATTCAAAATACAGTGAATAATTATTTATTAAGAATTATTCCGATTTTTAGCATGCATTTTAAGAATACTTTACCCATCAACTCTTTAAAATGCACAACACCGCGGTATACTGCATCAAAGAGCCACGCGCACGGATGCAAACAAGCACAACGCATGAGAAGCACATGGCAGAACGAGTGGAGATGCATTGAATGAAAATAAAAATTCACTTTTTGAGAGCAGACGGCACTGATGGAACGGCATAAATGCAGCGGTTACCCCAGTTACCTTTGTAAACAAAGCAGCTGAGCTACAGCTAATACAGTATTACATGTGTTTACAGCACCAAATACGTAAAGACTTAAGGATATTTATTTTCAAACTTAAACATTTTTATATTTTGATTGATATATTGATTGAATATGTTCTCATTCTTTATTGTTCAGTCACTTTACAATAAGGCTCCATTATTTAACATTAGTTAACATAAACTGACAATGAAAAATACTTCTAAAGCATTTATTATTCTTGATGAGCAATACTTTTGTTACTGTGTTAACGTTAGTTCATGAAAATATAGTTTTTCATGTTAGTTCAGTGCATTATTTTAATAATGTATTAATGTTGAAATTAATATTAACAAAGATTATTAAATGCTGTATAAGTGCAGTTCATTATTATTTCATGTTAACTAATGTTATCTTATAGTGTTACCGTATTTTATTGTTTTTTTATTATTTATTGTATTTAAATGTTCAGTTCTTTTTGTTTCTAGAAAAAGTTATTGAACCTGTTTTTGCTTATTTCAATATCGTGATAATACTGTATACCGTGATAAAAGCTTGAATTTGATACCATCACATGCCAATGCTTGGCTATATAAATCATTTATATTTGTATGTTATTCAAAAAATCTAACTATCATCAAAATATACCTGTTGCAACTCTGAAATGACTTTTTTTTTCAGAAAAAATGATTTTTAAAGTTTTTCATGAGAATGTTAAAGGAACATTCCGTTTTGTCATTTTGCTCGTTACATTTGAATGTTCTCTGAATGTTCTGAAAAAAAAAACATAACTAAAACATTTCAGAAAAAGAAACAAAAATCATGACAAATGTATAAATCACGTTTTAATGCTAACATTTTAAGAACGTTATTAAAGACCGAACGTTCTGTTAATATTACCAGAAGAATGTTTGTTCATAACTTTGAGAGAACCTTTCCAGAACGTTTGCCCTGCATGTTCCCTGTTAGCTAGGGGTTTTTAAAGTCGCCTTCTTTTTTTCTCTATTGTGATGCATATCTGAGTGAAACTGCGTCTGGAATGAGAAAAAATGTAGGGTGGATCTTCAGTTTGTCCATCTGGAATTATTTGGATCCGGAATCCTGTATTTATTTCTAAATATTTGTCCTTGTAATACGGATTAGAATAGTGCGTATTTGTTTACCTCTCTAGTATATGTGTAATGATGAGGTTACAGAGTAAGATCCAAATGCGAGCTTTATTTGAAAACGTGGTCAAACAGGCAACGGTCAATCAACAGCAAACAGGTAAATCCAGGGAAAGGCAGTAATCGTAAACAATAGGCAGGCAGGAGTTCAGGTCAGGCAGATATCAATCACAGTCCCGCATGACAAAGCAAGGATCGGGACAGGCAGCAAGAATCCAACAACGAAAAACAGAAAGGGTAATAACTGGGAAAAACAAGACAAAGATAAATGCTCAGAAATGCTACACACTGGGGAAATAACAAGACGTCGCACATGAGTGTGTGTGCAGGGTGTTTAAATAGTGTGATTAACGGCAGGTGTGGATGTAATCAGTCCAGGTATGAAGGCTTATGGGAAATGTAGTATTTGTCTGTGTGTGAGTGAGTGTATGAAAGTCCAAGGTGGATTGTGGGAAATGAAGTCCAGTAGTGAGAGAAGCAGTTCAGGGTGTAGTGCCCTCTAGTGGCGGTCACGGGCACTCCAGCTGATAACCCTGACATATATGGTTCTATTTTCTGTAAAGATGCTTCAGAATGAAATTTATTATGAAAAGAATGGATTTGAAAATGTGTCTCTATATTTAATAGTATTATATTTCAATAGCTAAGTCAAGTCACCTTTATTTATGTGGTACTCTATACAATAGAGCTTAGTGATAAACAGGTAAATAATTCAATAATGCAAACAGAATTCAGTTCTGCTGTAAAGCAGCTTTAAAACACAATACTAAACAATCATTGTTCGGTTGGAATATTAGTGGGTTGAAAAAGCTAAAATGTTGTCTTTAATGCTTAGCGTTTTCCATACGCGGTGTAAATAGGCCTGTATAAAATGTATGTCTTTTTATTTTTGAAAGGGGTTCATCATATCTGGTTCTCCTTGGCATAAAAAAGCCTCCTCAAAAATGAGTGCCGGTGGTGTTTTAGGAGGAAAGCAGTACTCCAAATTCTAAAGGAGTCTATATTCTGAAATTAAAACATTCTTCATTTTGTGATGATTAATTCAGCTATATTTTTGATTATCTTGATTCATTCAGGTCGCAAACTCTTAAAGTGACAGTTCAGTCAAATGTAAAAAAAAAGTCTCATTTAAATCATCATTTAAAGTGTTTTTCTCCGTGCATTAAAAATCAGTGGGGACCAAAACAACATTAGACCTCATTAACTTTTATTGTTTGGACAAAAAAATATCTATATTTTTTTTCTCTCTCTCTGTCTTTAATATTGATTTTAAGGATCTAGATCAAGTTAAGTGTAAGTGAGACTTTCGAACGATTTTCTGTCATGTCACTCTGAACATAAGGAGATGGTTTCACAAGCAGCTTTTGTGGTCACTATAACCCCTCGGACACTGACCGTGTCATTCCAGTCATCGTTACAGGAAGAGGAAATTACTCTTGCAGGACTTCTCTGATGGAGAAAAAATTCAGACAGGGTGTTAAAGAAATGATGACTGTCGCTGTCTTCTGTGTGTGTGTTTATGGTGGTGTATCATCACTCTTCAGACGGCATGTCTGTCTTCCCCTCCATGAGTCTGCCTGTCAATCTCCAGCTAGCGACGAGCCATATCTCCCAGCATTCCACACACCAGGTGCATTTGCCATCTCGCCAGCCGTTGCCGTGCCAACAGCACTTGTTTCTTCTTGCTTTCTTTCCCCGGGGACGAAAAGTCAAAGGCGGCTATTCGTCTCCCCCCTCTGGCAGCCATATTACTACAAACTCATCATAGGTCTATTAGTGCTGGACGCTTTCAGTTCCACTGTGACTTGTAATAACTGGAGGGCCGCCATTACTGTTTGCACACACTTGTGCTCCGATTTTTCTATGTTTGAGGGTTGAAAATCAAGAACTGGTTCTTTTTCAGTTCTTTTAAAAAAACACTGGTTCTTGAATGTGTGTCGTTATCCCTTTAAAGCAACATGAAAAATGTTTCTAGCATTCATTTGGGAGTGAATTGTTCGCTCGAGTCTCATCTTTCATAATTAATGAAGCATGATTGTACTGAATAGAAGGTCATTATTTTGTGATCATATTCAGCTAAAATATCTAACTAGAACCTTTGATAAATTGATGTAGTTGCTGTGGAGTTGATCAACTCATCACTAGCATGTGTCGTCATGTTCATCTTTTTTCATTGAATTGACCCTCGTTTGTGAAGCAGTCCGGCGTAAAATGACGGCGTCAACAACACTCGATTACAACAACTCTTCCTCTTCTCTAAAGCAGCCCAACATGGCCCCGCCCCCTTTGTTGCATATTCTTGGGGGCGGGGTTTATGTAAATATTAGGGTTTGTGATGTCACTAACCCGTAAAGAAGCTCGTTGTAGTCCCCACCATCCATTTGTTGTAGTCCTTAATCAGAAAATATCTCTTTGCATTGAACTTTGAGCATCGTAACTTTGCAGATGTTGTTTCTGCTCAAACAGCAACATTACACACTAACTAACGCTAAAAAAGTGAAATCATCATAATCAACCACCACTTTAAGGCTTGTGACACTTACTGTAATTCCTTGTAAATCCTGACTGGTTCATTATGACAGTATCTAGTTAAAGTTACACATTCAGAACAGAGTTTTGTTTTTATAAATGGAGAAAAATAAAAATAAAAATGTTGATGTAATTGTTAAGAAACCAAATGGCAGCATTTCAATTCATTGAGAACTTATTCTTATTCTTCTTATAATAGTGATTTTACATGACATTCGGTGATATTGTTAAAAAGTTTTGTTCTAAATATAAGTAGGACAGATAGATAGATAGATAGATAGATAGATAGATAGATAGATAGATAGATGGATGGATGGATGGATGGATGGATGGATGATGGATGGATGGATGATGGATGGATGGATGGATGATGGATGGATGGATGGATGGATGATGGATGGATGGATGGATGGATGGATGGATGATGGATGGATGATGGATGGATGGATGCATGGATGGATGGATGGATGGATGATGGATGGATGGATGGATGATGGATGGATGGATGGATGGATGGATGGATGATGGATGGATGGATGGATGGATGGATGGATGGATGGATGATGGATGGATGGATGGATGATGGATGATGGATGGATGGATGGATGGATGATGGATGGATGGATGCATGGATGGATGATGGATGGATGGATGGATGGATGGATGGATGATGGATGGATGGATGATGGATGGATGGATGGATGATGGATGGATGGATGGATGGATGATGGATGGATGGATGGATGGATGGATGGATGATGGATGGATGATGGATGGATGGATGCATGGATGGATGGATGGATGGATGATGGATGGATGGATGGATGATGGATGGATGGATGGATGGATGGATGATGGATGGATGGATGGATGGATGGATGGATGGATGGATGGATGATGGATGGATGGATGGATGATGGATGATGGATGGATGGATGGATGGATGATGGATGGATGGATGCATGGATGGATGATGGATGGATGGATGGATGGATGGATGGATGATGGATGGATGGATGGATGGATGGATGATGGATGGATGATGGATGGATGATGGATGGATGGATGGATGGATGATGGATGGATGGATGGATGGATGATGGATGGATGGATGATGGATGGATGATAGATGGATGATGGATGGATGGATGGATGGATAGATGGATGGATGGATGGATGATGGATGGATGGATGGATGGATGATGGATGGATGTATGGATGGATGGATAGATGGATGGATGGATGGATGGATGATGGATGGATGGATGGATGGATGATGGATGGATGGATGGATGGATGGATGGATGATGGATGGATGGATGATGGATGGATGATGGATGGATGATGGATGGATGGATGGATGGATGGATAGATGGATGGATGGATGGATGATGGATGTATGGATGGATGGATGATGGATGGATGATGGATGGATGGATGGATAGACATAGATACACATAGATAGATAAATCTAAAAGTGTTATTTTAGCATTATGTATTTATCTATTCTATATTTATCTATTTTACTATTTATTAATATTTTGATTTTTCTTTTAGTTTTAGTCATTTTAAGTGCTTCAGTTTCTAATTTTAACTAGTTGACAAGGCAACATTGCTCATTTTCATTTAGGTTTTTCATTTAATGTTTATATTCTATTTTAGCCTCGGAAATCTCTCCGTTCTTCAGACTCCATCCATCTATTCTTGTTTTCACTTCAAAATACATGTGTTAGACGCTTTTGCTATTATTATAATCTTGTTTGTGCTTTGGCTTTCTTTTGATCTGAAAATTCTTTAATAGTAAAAACGCTGCTTTATCTCATTGATTTTCCATCCTTTTATCTCCTCGCTGTTCTGAACCGAGTAAATACTGAATGTAATGCTTTACGGTACTTGTCTCAGCTCCTTCTTTGTTGTGTCCTTTCCTCATACACTCTTTTATGTTCTTTGTCTTTCCTCTATTATTTATTCCTAATCTCCACAGAACTGTAATGTTCTTGTATGAAACCATTTTTTAGCTTCCCGCTGAGGACAAATGTCAGACTCTGCCTCAATGTGAAATCACTAAAGCTCTGTTCCTAAACCTGTCCTAACTGAGCATCACAGCGTCCTGACTGAAATGGATCCTCATGAGTGATTTGGGACACTATATATGCAGAGATTGCTGTTCGCTTTTCCAAAGCTAACGGCACTATTCTCAAATAAGCATAAAATGACCATATTAAAAAAAAAAAAAGCCAGATTTTTTTCATTTGATTTAACTTTTTAGAAATGGTTGTTTGTATTTATTCATTTATGTTCAATATGTCTGTCATTTCATGCGCCATTAAACAGCTTAATAGTCCTTGAGCCAGATGTTTTATCCCCCCGCAAAAAATCTGCTGTACGATAATGCAATATCAGCATTAGTAAATATACATTATTATTCAAAAAAATTTAGTAAGATTCTTTTAAGAAAATTAATGCATTTATTAAGCAAAGATGATAAATTGTTAAATTGATCAGAAGTGCCAGTAAAGTATTTTACATTGTTTTTTAAACTTTCTAATCAACAAAGAATACTGAAGAAAAATTAATTCATTAGAACTTCTAATGCAGAACAGACCGGAACGCATGCAAGCTACAGCGACAATGGAGGCCTTAGAACAATATTTAGAACAATAGAACAATATTTATCTTCAATATAATAACTTTACAATAAGGTTAATTTGTTAACATTAGTTTATCTATAATTATTCAGCAATACATTTGTTGAAATGAATTGAAAATTCAGCTTTGATCACAGGAATAAATGACATTTTAAAATGTACTAAAATAGAAAACAGTTATTTTAAATTGTAATAATATTTCACAATATTACAGTTTTTACTGTATTTTTCATCAAATAAATGTAGTCTTGATGAGTGGAAGAGACTTCTTTCATTCAAAATCGTGTTGACCCCAAACTTTAGAACGGTGGCATGCAATACATTTTATTTTAAAACATTTTTAATTTATATAATAAAAATATTTACAAATGTTAAATGGCTGTCACGGTGGAGTTGTTCTAAAGGGTATATTTTGTGTTTTTACACATACGGTTGTGTACACGCACAGTCAAGCCACAGCTTTGCAAAATATACTTCATTTGACTCCAGTGTCGCTGTAGCTTGCATGCGTTCTGGTCTGTTCTGTTCATGCTGTTTTTTTTCTACTACCTTGTGGAAATGGTTGCCCCCTTGTGGATAAACTAATTACTGCAAAAAAATGAAATGCGCTTGTGCAACCTGTAGACTCTGAAGATACGCTGTATTATAGTTACATAAATTTGCTCCAAAACTGTTGCAAATTGAGTTCATTGGCGATAAATATGAATAAAACCAAGGAACTGATCATTAGGAGGAATAAACTAGATTTTATTGAAGGGTTAGAACCCTTGATACTTGACGGATGTCAAATTGAGACGGTTGGAACATTGAATGATACTGAATTGACATTTGCTTAAAAAGTTGAGTATGTTTTTGTTTTGTTTTTTTAAAAAAAGCAATGCAGAGATTATATCTTATTAGGAGGTTACAACATTTTGGTGTGACAAAACATATTTTAGAGATGGCTTATGAGAATCTTGTCGAGAGTGTTATATGTTTTAATATGACCATGAGGTATAAACTATTGCCAGTTAAAGAAAAGCAAAAACTGTGTCAAACTGCCAGTACAATTGTAGGACAACCACAAAGACAATTGAATGAAATCTATCAAACAAGAGTCAAACAAAAAGCACAGGTTATTATTGAAGATTATTCTCATCCTTAGAATATTAAATTCCATCTTTTACCATCAAAAAGACGTTTTAGGCAACCTTGAGAATGGAAAAATGTGTATTAAATGTCACTTGTGGCAACTGCCGTTAGAATTTTAAATACTGGGATCTGAGAGTGAGGGGTGACTGTGTTACTTGTTGTCTTTTATGTGAGTTGTGTGATGATATTGAATGTATTTTTGTGGCGAAGCCAAAGACAAATTTCCACTTGTGGACTATAAAAAGGGATTAACCAACTCTTTTGAATACGAAATTCACGTCACTCGCACTGTACCTCACGTAAGTATAAAAAGTGAACTATTCTTTGGGCTTAACAAGGCAAGTCAAGCAATGGGTGGCACACAGGCCCAGGGTTGGGGAGTAACGAAATACAAGTAACTTAGTTACGTATTTAAAATACAAAATTTGAGTGACTGTATTTCATTACAGTTACATTTTAAATGGGTGGTAATCAGATTACAGTTACATCTGAAAAGTGTTTTAGATTACCAAAGTGATTACTTTGAGTTTTAATGTCATTTAAACAGCAATTGGTGATTCTCTGACTCTGACAGTCTGAAAAAGCGGAGTTAAGTTTCATCAACATTTTAATACTTTTAAGAGGGATCATAAAAAGTTATTAAAAAGTCTGTCCTGAACAAGAAAAAAAATGACTGAATTTATAAAAAATTGCCTAACTGTCAACTGAACTGTCCTGTCATGACCTGAACAATTGGTTCTGCCACAACCAATTGTTGTGGCAGAAATTTTACTCGTACTGCTTAAGAGACAAACTCAAAGAAAATTGTCTTTATAAAGAATTTATTTCTTGCAAGAAAGGTCAAACAGTCATACAGCAACACAGGTTTCTGCAGAGTGCGACACCAAAGGGCGGTTTCCCTCAGCTTTTATACCCTCCTTGTGCCCTTTCAAGGTGACACTCTTATCATCAGTACTTTTCCACACACGTGAAGAAGAAATAGTCATTGTTCCATGACAAAAGCCCTACCTCTAAAACTGGGTGGCCCTTTGGCCTTAGGTCATAACCTTAAAGCAAAATTAGGACCAACTGACCCCCCCTCAGGTCACCTTTAGGCTCCTGATCCACGACTGTTTTCATGTTTTGTGAGTCATTTTATAATTCACTCGTCACTGCAACTTTTTCACACAATTTGTTTTTTCCTCTCATAATTGTGAGTTTGTGTTTCACAATTCTGACTTCTTTTTCTCAGAATTGCGAGATTTAAACTCACAATTGCAAATTATAAAGTCAGAATTGGGAGATATAAACTTGCAAAAGTGACTTTTTTTTCTTGCAATTGTGAATTTAGTATGTGAGTTTATATCTCATAATTCTGACTTTTTTCAATATTTTCAGTTTATATCTCATAATTCTGACTTTTCT
The DNA here is from genome assembly GCA_038088235.1 of Zacco platypus. Lineage (NCBI taxonomy): Eukaryota > Metazoa > Chordata > Actinopteri > Cypriniformes > Xenocyprididae > Zacco > Zacco platypus. Next base: position 42,900,113 of record CM076085.1, on the reverse strand, counting down.
CAATATTGTGAGTTTATATCTCATAATTCTGACTTTTTTCAATATTTTCAGTTTATATCTCATAATTCTGACTTTTTTCAATATTTTCAGTTTATATCTCATAATTCTGACTTTTCTCAATATTGTGAGTTTATATCTCATAATTCTGACTTTTTTCAATATTTTCAGTTTATATCTCATAATTCTGACTTTTCTCAATATTGTGAGTTTATATCTCATAATTCTGACTTTTCTCAATATTGTGAGTTTATATCTCATAATTCAGACTTTTCTCAATATTGTGAGTTTATATCTCATAATTATGACTTTTTTCAATATTTTCAGTTTATATCTCATAATTCTGACTTTTTTCAATATTTTCAGTTTATATCTCATATTTTTGACTTTTCTCAATATTGTCAGTTTATATCTCATAATTCTGACTTCATAACTCACAATTGCAACTTTATATCACACAATTCTGAGGGAAAAAGTCAGAATTGTGAGATAAAAACTTGCAATGACCTTTTTTGTGTTTGTTCCACACTTATTAGTATTCCAAACTATTCTAAAGTATTTAGATTAAGTTACTAAACTTGAGTAATGTAACGAAATACGTTACAAATGACTTTTTAAAGCATGTATTTTGTAGCTGTAGTGAGATACGTTTTAAAAGTAACATACCCAGCCCTGCACAGGCCCCTAACGCATATGACGTAGTAAGACAGTATCGTGCTATAAAAGTGGCTCTTTTCTCTTGTGGTTCTTCCCCAGATCTAACAAACCCGGCAGCAGCCCCAATGGTCAGACCAAAGACGAGAGCAACCGCCGGACAGACGCCAACTCCTCCGTCTCAGACCTGGCCAACTCCGTCACGAGTGATATGCTGATGGTAATGTGAACCTGTGGCTCTGTGCTGTTTTCTTTTTGTTTTGCCTCTCTAAAGTTGCAGTAGTTTTACTGGGAATCCTTTAAACACAGGGATGCATTGTGTGTAATTGGTGCTCTCCGTTACTGCAGTCAGTCACACAGACAGATGTGTCAAAAGCAACTTACCTCCAAGAAGCCCAGTAATTAGAACTGGTACATTGTGTTGTAGGGACCGCGGATAGTGGCCTTCGCGGGGTCTGTGTGTCATTACGTGGGCGGTAAGGCGTTTTAAAAGAGATGTGATGAGGGCTAATGATGGTACTTCCTCTTTAAGAGGGTGTCAGAAGCTCTTGTAGCGGCAACCTCTCGCAGCTTTGAGTCCCACTAGGGGGGATCCAGGCATTGGGGCATGGCATGTCAAATTAAGCCCAACTCTCAGCCAAGGTCCTGACACGGATGGGAGTTCATTAATTCGATAGGCCGCTGCTTGTCAAACTACTTCAAGTGATGGATTACCAAGGTGTTTGTAAAGACCACCAGCCGGTCCCCAACTTTTCGCCCTTCACCACATATTAATGGTAGAACGTCCCAACTCATTAGAAAGTATCCCAGGCATCATTTTTGACTCAATTGTTGCGGGATAGGGTAGCTGTTACATTAGTTATTCTGATTCGAACCAATAGCTACTAAAATATCAGCATTGTGAAGCACGTTAGCATGCTGTGAAACTAATTATATGATACTCTCATAAGCAAAATAAGACATAACACAAATATTGACTATACAATTAGAAGCATTTTTATATACGTTTTAGTATTTAAACTTCATAACTAGCGAATTTGTGAGTTCTTCTGAATGAATCATTTAGTGGAACTGGTTCGTAAGTGTCTTGAATCAGATTCAGGCCACAACAACGACGTACTAAAAGTGGAAAAGTTTGCATTCTTCGCGTACAGGCGGCTACGTTGCCGAAAACGATCCCCGTTCACGCGGATCCGCGAAAATGACTAAAAACGCTGCCAGGCCAGTAGGTGGCGATGTCACTTTGTAAAGAAACTCGCGCTTATAGACTGAACGCGCATGACGTCGCCGCTTTCACAAATGTAGAGGGAATCATATATACAGAGGTGATGACAGTATCATATTCAAAAACTTGCACTTTGAAACCAATTTTCAAAAGTTAGCTGCCAAAACGTCGCTGTCGTGTAAATGAACGACCAAAATGCATAAAAATGTATCTTTAAGGTAAAAAGGGTGTTGTGTCAGTGGCCTCTCAGTGTTGTTTTAGTATTATTTATTTACTAGTATTTATTAATATTTTGAATTAGCTTTATACTTTTATATTTTATTTTTTATTATTTTTTCAGTTTAGTAATTTTATGTTATGTGCTTTTTGTTTTATTAAGTTGGCTTGAAAAACTATCTATCTATCTATCTATCTATCTGTCTATCTATCTATCTATCTATCTATCTATCTATCTATCTGTCTATCTATCTATCTATCTATCTATCTATCTATCTATCTATCTATCTATCTATCTATCTATCTATCTATCTATCTTTTGACCACATCTATCTATCTATCTATCTATCTATCTATCTATCTATCTATCTATCTATCTATCTATCTATCTATCTATCTATCTATCTATCTATCTATCTATCTATCTATCAAAACTTCTAAAGTAAAACTTAAACTATTTCAAACTTTAAGCTTTTGAAACTACTTCAAACTTTCTGACTGGACTTTTTCAAGCCAACTTAAAGTTTGTTTAAACGAACTTTTCTATCTAGTTTTTAAATATATTTCTTTTTAGCTTTATTTTTATTTCAGTTTTAGTATTTTTAGGACTTGCTGAGTTTTTCATCTAATATTTACATTTTGTTTTATTTATTTTGATTGACAATAGTTCTGTTTTTAGTTTTAGTTTTAGCTGATCGGATTACACTGAATGTGTTGGTTTTTGACACAGCCAGCAAACACTAATATTCATTCTGTTTTGTTTCAGCTTTATTTCAGTTAACGAAAACCATTTTTAATAGTTCTAATTTTATTTAACAATAACAAAACCTATACGGTTTTAATGGTTGCGCTTAATTTTTTTTTCCTGCACAGTCAGTGAACACACAGTAGAAAAATGTGGTGTTAATTTAATCTTTGTATTATTTTGCGGTACCCAGTCATTTATTCCATCGCGAAGGTAATATATTGTTTCTTTGGCTGAGTTTCTAGATTCAGTTATGGTGCAGGACACACTGCAATGTGGTTTTTCGTGATTTTAATGACAATCTTGTCCACTTTGGTGTCTAAGTTGTCCCCAGGCTCTGAGGAAGAGGAACACGAAGGACCCGTGTGTGAGAAGTTGGGACGCATCCAGTTTAGCGTGGGATACAGTTTTCAGGACTCCACACTAACAGTGAAAATCCTGAAGGGTCAGGATCTACCTGCGAAAGACTTTTCTGGAACTTCAGACCCATTTGTCAAACTCTACCTTCTGCCAGACAAGAAGCACAAACTTGAGACCAAGGTCAAAAGAAAGAACCTCAACCCTCATTGGAACGAGACCTTCCTATTTGAAGGTCAGTATGTTTTTACAGCTCAGCATATTTTGAGTTCATAGTCTTTATGTAGTTTGAAGGTGGTTTCCCTCATGTAGCCAGACTTTTGACTCGGCATTAAAACTAAATGCACATTTGCACAAGTCTGTTTTATATATATATATATATATATATATATATATATATATGTGAACAGCCTAAAAATCTAAAGTTTTCAAATAAGATGTTCAAAAAATACATATTTTTATGAAACATTTTTGATCAGTCCTTTATGTTCATCAAGGCTGATTTATTTAATAAAAAATATATATATTTAAACATTTTAAATATTCTAAAAATAAAATATTGCAGGCAACATAAAGTTTAAAATCAATCTAATAGTAGATTCCACACCACAACTATAATGATATTGTAATGATGAGATCCAAGTGCGAGCTTTATTAACAAAATGTGGTCAAACAGGCAATGGTCAATCAGACAGCAAACAGAAGTGGCAGGGAACAGGCATGCTCGTAGAAATAATCCAGGCAAAAGGTCAAAAGGCAGACAGATAAATATCAACAAACAAAGAAACAGGCAGAATCAAAACCAGGCAGACTAGACGGGTATGAACGCTTGGAAATGTCACTATGGATTAAACAAGACCTCGCAACTAAGTGTGCGTGCGCTGGACTTAAATATGTTGGGATAATGAGAATCAGCTGGAGCCGTGATTAGTGACAGGTACAGGGATTCTGGGAGATGTAGTCTGTGTATGAGAGTCCATGATATTGGAGGGCGACCTCTGGTGGCAAGTGAGTGGAAGGTGACGGAACGGACTCATGACAGATATACTATAGAGGAACGAGAAAACACTGACAGCCAATCAGAAGAATCCATTTCGAATTTAAGGGCTCGCGCATTTAAAATGGCAAATGCCATTGCGGAGAAGTCCAGAAAAATCCACCACTGTCTGACAAGTACAGTAGAACCCCCTTTTCAAGAATACTTGGATGTATATCTGGAAAACACTCGGTCAAACCCCCGGAATAAATGGTGAGGATATTAACGGAAATGAGAATTACCTCAGTTTTCCTGCACTAGTTTCGAAAACATTATCTTACTTCCTTTCGAATTTGCAGTTGTGTTGTTTTTAATTGCACTCGCTATATTGGCTATGTCAGCTATATTTTGATCGATTAGACCTTTTTCAACGGCTCTGGATTACACTAGCTATACTCGAAGCATAGCATGCTGGTTACAGCCGTGTAAATGCACCCTTCACAAACAGTTTGATTGACAGGCGATCTGACCAATCATAACCCTGAATCCGCCATTTTGTCCGACAAAGCAGTCAGGGGAGTTAGTAGATTAACGTTGATGAACTTGATAAATTGTGTGTCCTCACGTCTTTCCGCGCTTGAAACAACATTCCTTCTGATGTTCATTCATGTTTATTTGATGCTATAAATGAACTAGAAGAGATGATCGGTTCACGAGGAGCTACAGCGATTAAAGACATTAATCACACTGAAAGACACACTAGACGCTATTTATTGATTAAACTTCTTTGAAAAATTACGATATATTAAATATGAAACTGTTTCATACGTTGTCAGTGTCCTCTTTGCTCCACGATGTATTTTTCACATTGTGAGAACATGATGTGTGGCGTGAGAGCACATGACTTGTCGGACAAAAGGGGGCGGGTTTTTGCGAAGGGTTAATTAGAACAGCAAAAACATGTTCAAAGACAATGTTGTACAAATGTTGAAACCATAGCATAGACCGTTCTTTGATGTGGACGCAAATATAGTTATCTTTATAGTTATTGTTCTTGGTGTTAACAGGCTAATGCTCACCAAGCATTCAAAAATACTGTAATATTGTGAAATATTACTACAAGTCAAAATAACTGTTTTCTGTGAAGAAATAAATCATCACTCCAGTCTTCAGTGTCACGTGATCCTTCATAAATCGGTATTATATTTTCACTTCTTCCATCAGGTTTGCAACAATTACCTCAACCCAAATTAAATAAATGATAGATTAGGTCTTCCTCGCAAGTGCTTTTAAAACTTTTAAAACGTCATTTTGTTTCCCAGTGAAAACAAAAGGCTTCCAGTGTTGAATGCAGTATGTCAATGAGTCAATGAACACCCTGCAGTATTTTCGTACCCCATATTGAGCTGTAAATAATTTTGGTGAGCTAAAATTATCCCCCTTTCATTTCTCTCACAGGGTTCCCCTTTGAGAAGGTGGTGCAACGCACATTGTACCTGCAAGTGCTAGATTATGACCGTTTTAGCAGGAATGACCCTATCGGAGAGGTGTCCATCCCCCTGAACAAGGTTGAACTGGGCCACATGCAGACCTTCTGGAAGGAGCTGAAACCCTGCAGCGATGGCAGCGTGAGTAGATGAGTGTGTTTCTGCACTTAGTTACCATCTCTATCATTATGGAAAGCTTTTGCAGAGCTCTGGAACAACAGATGCCAATAAAAGTCAAGGAAAAGCAGAGATGAAGTGACTGAATGGGGTCGGCTTGGGACAGGGACAATACAACGTTAATTGTGCAGTGGGTTGATTATGACTTGCAGAGCTTGTCATGCCTCAAGTAATGGCACGCTGGGTGCCGTCAAATGTTTTAGTCCTTTCACGCAAGAACAAGAGGTGCACATATAGTCTTTGAAGTTCTACTGGTTAGGGTTTTCTGACATGGGGCGTCCAAAAGATCTCCCACAGATTCATTGATTCCGGCATGAAAGTCCGTCACCTGTGCTGTAAGTGTTTGAAGCGGCAGGGTTTGGACTAAAACTTCAGAGTTTATTAAAATGATCCTGCTGTGTGACAATTCAGTTGTTAAAAGTACAAGCATTTCACTCAGTTAGTATGAGGTGAATAGAACAGCATGTGTGATTGATCAGTATAGAAGTTTTTATTTAAAACGATTTTTAGTAATAGACAATATACGATTCAGACTGATTAATCACATGACTTTTGGTTCTTTTTCGATCAATGCTTGGCCAAATTTTGCCGTGCACATTTTCATTTTCAAATTTTTGTGTAAAAAAAAAACAAAATTTATGCTATTGTGTGTCTGATTTGCTATGCCAGGAGTCTATGGAGTTCAGACATTATATCAACAAGTGCTTTAGCGAGGACTTAAACATGGCGGACTATGTGCGGCTCTATGCTAATAGGGCAGAGAATAATTGATATTTGTCATAAAAAATCACTATATGCATGCAAGGTGTATTTTTCTAAACAACACAACAACATAAAGCCGTTTTCTTTTCCTTTTAAAGACGGCTCAAACCTCAAGTTTATAATTTTTTTTTTATAATTTATACTAATTTAATTTACACTTTCAAACGCCAATAATGGCACTGAAGACATATTTAAAACAGTTCATGTGAGTACAACCCTAATATTATAAAGCGACGAGAATACTTTTTGTGCGCCAAAAAAACAAAATAACGACTTTTCAACAATATCTAGTGATGGATGATTTCAAAACACTGCTTCGAAGCTTTACGAATCTTTTGTTTCGAATTACAGCGTGAGATTCGTGTGATTTCAGTAAACGAGGCTTCGATTCGTCATAAGTGTTTCGAAATTGAATTTCAATAGTTCACGTGACCTTGGCATTTTGATACACGCTCCAAATCACTGATTCGAAACAAAAGATGTGTAAAGCTTCGAAGCTTCATAGCAGTGTTTTGAAATCGCCCATCACTAGATATTGCTGAATAAAGTCGTTATTGAGTTTTTTCGTTGAATCACTGTATTCACATGAACTGTTTTAAATATGTTTTAGTATCTTTCTGTTCATCTGAAAGTGTAAATGATCTTACTGTCAATAGAGACTCACTGAACCATTGGATTTGATCAAAAATATCTTCATTTGTGTTCTGAAGATGAACGAAGATCTTACGGGTGTAGAACCACATGAGGAATTAATGACTGAATTTTCATTTTTGGGTGAACTAACCCTTTAAAAACCATGCTGTGTATTGTAAATAATATATGATATATACTTCTGTAATGACGAGTCAAGCGGATGAGATCCAAATGCAGGTTTTAATAAGCAACGTGGTCAAATCAATAGCAAACAGGAATATCCAAGCAAAGGCAGTAATCGTAATCAATAGGCAGGCACGAGTTCAGGTCAGGCAGATATCAATCACAGTCCAGTATAACAAAGCAAAGATCGGGACAGGCAGCAAGAATCCAACAATGAAAAACAGACAGGGTAATAACTGGGAAAAACAAGACAAAGATAAATGCTCAGAAAAGTTACACACTGGGGAAATAACAAGACCTCGCAAATATGTGTGTGCGCTGAACTTAAATATGGTTTGGATAATGAGCTGCAGCTGGTGAAGCGATCAGAGATAGGTTAGGGGATTCTGGGAAATGTAGTCAGTGTCTGTGAGTGAATGTGTGTGTGTGAAAGTGTGTAGTGCATAGTCCATGCTGAAGTGCCCTCTAGAGGATCTGACGGGAACTTCAGCTGATCGTTACAACTTTAATAAATGTGTAAATAGTAAAATAATGCAAGCGCAAACATTTTGAGTTCCCCCTCGCTTGCCCTACAGTGCTTTGGTTCACTGCCTGCTTTCCTCCTTTTCCTCAGTGTCCGGTGGGAGAGAGCCAGTGTTGCCAGGGTCGTGGTTTTCACGCACAGTTGGGCTATTTTGAAAATGTAGTCAGAAAAAATGACAGAGGTTGTGTTTTTTTTGTTTTTTTTTGTTATGTTTTGTTTTGTTTTTTGGGGATGGGGGGGGATACTTTTATAATGCACCAAAAATTTTATCTGTAGACAAAGAAATTGAAAAAGGATGATTTTTACTAATGTCTATTAACCTTGTAATGAATAACTGGCAAACTAAGGACGGACGAGAGACTGTATACGTTTGACATCACAAACTATTATGTGAGTTTCATCCACAGCAGAGATTTTAAGGCTTTCACGTAATAGAAATGAATACGACAACAGCCAAACCGTGTCGCTTAATGTTCTGCCTGTGACAATGAATGACTCAAACACACGATGTTACATGAACTTCAGTCACTTCAGTGTTTTCTTCATCATTTCATTTGGAAAAACACGACAAATTGCTAAAATAACACAGTGATAAGCCTATGTGAGAACTGATATTGGGCTAATTTTGCATATCAACCGTTGTGTTGGGTTTTGCTCAGTATGATGTTAAGTGGCAGATCAGTGGGGTTACTGCAGTTGAATATAGTAAGAGACGTCATCTGTCCCATACGAAACCTAAAATACACGAGAAGGACGCAAGATAATTTAATAATTATAATATGACCGCGTGGTGAACCTAACTCGCATTTAAAAAGCTGTCGCTTTGTGTTGTTGGCCAAATAAAATGACAGAAAAGAAAAACTGACGTATTATGGCTGTATTATTTGTGTCCCCTTCAAAAATTACTCTTGAGAATTTTTTTGTTTATTGCCCCCCCCCCAACTGTTATATGACATTTACGCTCTTACTTGTCTGGTATTATCCAGTGTTGAGATGGAAAATAACACAAACACAACCAAGTTATTTTCTTCTTTGTGGAATTATTAGAGTTATTTGTTTAAATTCTTCTTCATCGTGGGCTTGACGTCAACCAGTCTGTGACATGTACAGCTTGTGAGGTATTAATGTCCTCACTAATAATGTGAAACCTGCTGAACACCGACTAGTGACCCAAACCTCTTTGGGGACATCCTCATTTGTTTATTTAAAAAAAAAAATGTAAGTAAATTATTTAAATGCAAAAAGTTTTTTGTAGGGCAGAGATGGTAGCAGGTGTGTCTCACTCTTTCCCATGCAACATTACAGCAACTGACCCTTCGCAAATAGTTTGATTGACAGGCGATCTGACCAATCATAACCCTGAATCCGCCATTTTGTCCATCAAAGCAGTCAGGGGAGTTAGTAGATTAACGTTGGTGAACTTGAACTTGATAAATTGTGTGTACTCACGTCTTTCCGCGCTTGAAACAACATTCCTTCTGATGTTCATTCATGTTTATTTGATGCTATAAATGAACTAGTATGAAGAGATGATCGGTTCACGAGGAGCTACAGCGATCTGTCACCACACATTAAAGACACACTAGACGCTATTTATTGATTAAACTACTTTAAAAAATTAATATATTTTATATATGAAACTGTTTCATATGTTGTCAGTGTCCTCTTTGCTCCAGGATGTATTTTTCACTGCGTGAGAACATGATGTGTGGCGTGAGAGCGCATGACTTGTCGGACATAGCAACAGTAACTAAATGGGGTGGGACTTTGCGAAGGCTCAATTGTGAGTACGTTTTCTCTTATATTTGCAGGAATGTAAGATAAAATAATAGCTTTATCAACTCTATGAAGTGAATCGCAGACACAACAATCAATGACTAATCTAAATATGATCTAAAATATTATAGATTTATTTTGAAAAAATGTAAAGCACAGATGGGATATGGAGGTACACAAAGATGGATTTTAATCATTTTCATGTTCGGTTGCAAACGGGGGGGGGGGGTGAGTTGAACGGATCTATTTGCAGGATGTTCCTTGGAACACGAGCACAACAACTAACTTAGGACTGACGATAACAGACCATAAACTGAACAAAACACAGAGCTTAATACACAATCAATGCAATGAATGCCAGGTGTGAACACTAATCAAACAATAGCTGTTTGCCCAATCTTTCAAAGGACACAGACCTGAAAGGCCACAAAGGTCGGAACAAGTGTTGTTAAATGGGACGAAGGATTTTTCTTGTCGCCTAGCAACTGCCATTGATGAGTGGCAGTAACGTTTGTACTGTACTTTTTGGAATATGTAATGTAGATACTGTATATAGGCTGTATAATGCATAATAAAGAGTTTATACTATGTATAATCGCATCTTAGTAAGCTACAAGTCAATATCTGAACCACTTTAAAGGTTTTTTTACATTTGTATCATTAGATATATGAGTAATTTTAAACGCAATACTTACATTTAAGAGTGTAATTGGGCAATTTTCTCTCACAGGCACACAATGAATTCTGAGGCAGGCCGCGTAGGATCCATCTGTTGTATCCGTAATTGCACTGCAAACGAAGGACGCATTAGGAGGCTACATTTTAAGGGGCCTTCGCTGGTATCGGCCTTCGGATGCAGCCTTTGAAGGATGCAGCCTCTGAGACACTGTCCCAAATTGCACACGTCATATGCACTTTCGGTTTTCGGACAGATCGCTGTAGCTCCTCGTGAACCGATCATCTCTTCATACTAGTTCATTTATAGCATCAAATAAACATGAATGAACATCAGAAGGAATGTTGTTTCAAGCGTGGAAAGACGTGAGGACACACAATTTATCAAGTTCACCAACATTAATCTACTAACTCCCCTGACTGCTTTGTCAGACAAAATGGTGGATTCAGGGTTATGATTGGTCAGATCGCCTGTCAATCAAACTGCCGGCAAAGAGTCAATTGGGATGCAGATAATGAGTTACCAAGGAGACTAACTAGAAGCGGGAACAAGGAACAAAGGAAACAAAAAACAGAGCTAAGGGTTAAAGTCAAATAAAGTAAAAACAAGTCATAACCCTGACAATCATTATATTTCATGTTAAAATATAGTGTTAGAGAAGGGGGAGAGATAATAACAAATGCTATTTTTTCAGTATTTTAGGCAGTTTTTATAAATTTTTTAAATTACATATTCTACATTTGCAGTTAGATTAATGTGCAGGACACTTGGCTGAATAAAATATATTTTAGAGTTAATTTTCATGTACTATTTGTTTATTTTATATTACGTATATATTTTAACAGGTGGACACAAATAAAGATGGTAACAATAATAAATCGGAGACATTATGAAACACGTAATACACATTTTGTGAATTAGATATGAAATAGATACTGGAATAACAACCAGAACATGAATTAAATATCCTATGAAATATACATTATTGTGTACAATTAAAAAATATTTATATGGTATTTAATATGGTATACCCTATAGTATGAGATATACAACAATGTAAAGTTAAATAAAACATTGTATTATTCTAATTAAGATTATATAATAAATCATTGAATAAAATAGAAATATACAATTCAGCAAGATATCAGCAAATCAAAGTTGAAAAATACTATTGGAAAAATACTTTTGGAAAAAATAAAAAGAGGTTTATGTTTGCCTGGTTATTTAACATAGAAGAGCTGTGACCTCATATGAACCGTACGCTTGCGTGACAGTGAAGTTTGAGCGAATGAACCGGTCCGGTTCTGACCTTACTGTGTTCATATCTTCAGGGGAGTCGAGGAGACCTCCTTGTGTCTCTGTGTTACAATCCCACTGCCAACACTATCACTGTGAGCATCATCAAGGCACGCAATCTCAAAGCCATGGACATCGGGGGAACATCCGGTATGAACATACGCCCATAAAACCTCATAGAAATCTTAAATATAACCTCACATGTTATGGTCATATTTCTTTAGCTCAGATGGTAGAATATGGCAGTAGAACAGCATTATAGGTTCAGTGGGAATTGAACACTATGATGGTGTTCTAGTGCCCTGGACGCAACTGACTGTTTGTGTGCATTTCAGACCCCTACGTCAAAGTGTGGCTGATGAACAAAGATAAACGAGTGGAGAAGAAGAAGACGGTGGTGATGAAGAGGTGTTTGAACCCCGTGTTTAATGAGTCCTTCCCCTTCGATGTCCCTGCTCACGTCCTCAGAGAGACCACCATCGTCATCACAGTCATGGATAAGGACAGACTGAGCCGCAATGATGTCATAGGCAAGGTGTGATGTCACGGGGATCACAGGGCAATTAAGATTTTTAATCTAATTATTTGCATGTTGTGGCGATTAATTTATCTAATCGCATATCAAATTTGGTTGAGAAATTACCCGTAAAGATAAAGTCGTTATTGTGTTAAACAATAAAAACATCAAATAGATATTACAAAAAGTAGCTTTTTATTAAGAAATATTATATTTGATTCAACATTGAATTTATAATACATAAACTTTTAGGCCATGATAGAATTCTCTTTAAACTTTTCATCTCATTTAAGAGATTTTTTTTAATATGGAACATGATGTTATTTTTTTATAAAATAATACTCTAAATAAGAAACTAAAACTGCCAGTAGGTGGCGTTAAATGTCTAAATAAGTAAAGGCTCGTTCACACCAAGAACGAAAACTATAAAGATAATGATTGAGATATATTTCTAAAAATCATTCTCAATATTAAAGTGTAGTTCACGCCACAACTATAACGATAACAGCACAGAGAGACAATATCGTTGGAATCACTTTCAGAGTGACTTTATCCAGCTGATGAACAATAATAAAAACATTGACAGCCAATCAGAATGCATCCTGCTATAACAAGCTTGAGCATTCAAAGGTACAGACATGTATGTGCTTAGAAAAACCAAATGAAATGGTCCACTTGTGTGGACACTAATATAGTTAACTGTATCGTTCGTGGTGTGAACGGGTCTTTAGTCATTAGGCTTGTTCGAGATGCATCGGCGCTGCGCAGACTGAACGGCGTACGGCATCAAAGTACCGTGAGAGCGATTCAAAAGCATAACGAGTTGATTCATTCAGGAATTAAGTAAATGGCTTTCTTTAAGTATGGGCCATTGAATCATTGATTCACCCGTTTCGTTTAAAACGCAAATTTATTCAGAAACACCTCTGTGTTGCCGGGAACACACTAAGCCGACGAATTAGTGGCGACAAAAGCAGACTGCGGGGTTGGCTCACGACACCAGCGTATGAAGGAGATAACTGGCTATTTAAGCACATATATTTGTCAATATTCGTCATTCAAAAATGGAAAGCGAAAATAAGACTGCATGTATACAAACCTAAACAAAGCGGCGCTTGCTTACCGTTTTGAATATCAATTATGCTGATCATGTTCTTTATTCCACTCCTCTCATGTTATTATGAAAATATTCGTGCATTCAATCAATCAAATTTTATTTGTATAGCGCCTTACAACAGCCAAAAGGTGCACAAGGTGCTTTCCAGTAAAAGCATCAATAGACAACAGAAAATAAAACAGAAATATCAGTCAGAGTCAGAGGTTTACGTGTTAAAAGCTTGTCTGAACAGATGTGTTTTCAACTGCGATTTAAAAACACTCAACACGGGGTGAGATGACGTAAAATTGGAACAAACTTCTGTCTGTGTCGTCATGCTTGCTTTCATAACTTTTGCTTATATTCGCATGAACTGACTCGTTTGCTATACTGAACAGCCAATCAGAGTTCTCTCTCTCAACGACGGCCCGACGCCGATTAAACACATTGAACCGGCCGAAAAAAGCCAACGTGGACCAACTTCAGCCAACGGTGCGGAACACACTGAGAAAACTTAGTCGGCCGACAAACAGAAAGCGTGTCGGTTTGTTCTGAGCTTAAGATGAACAATCGTTCTGCTATGGCTTTATAGCTATCAAAAACAGGAAATATTGTGTCTAAAATACTGTATAACACAATATTAACTTTATTTAGGTTTTTAACTAATGTATAAAATCAGTATAACATTTGTACTCATGCTATTTAGGAATAAAACAGCACTCATGTAATATTGCACTCGTTGCTCGTGAGATATTGCTTAACTATATCATGAGACAAAAACTCATACAGGGGTATTATATATATATATATATATATATATAAATAAAAATAAATAAAATATATATAAAATGTATATATATAAATATAAAATAAATAAAATAAAAATAAATAAATAAATAAAATATATATATAAATGTTGTATTGTAAATTTAATAATCTTATTGATAAACGTAATCCTTATTTTCTCCTGTTCTTGCTTCTTCCAACTTCTTCTTCTCATTCTTGTCATGCCATATTTCTAGATCTATCTCTCATGGAAGAGTGGCCCAGCTGAGGTAAAACATTGGAAAGACATGATGAGTCATCCGCGCACTGCTGTTGCCCAATGGCACGCTCTCAAAGCTTGAAGGACCCGCCCACCAAAAGTAAACAACACCTTCAAAACCCTGTTGATATGCACAAGTTTAAACACGGGTACCAAAAGCCATCCAACTATCTTTCTCTCTCTGTCTTTCTCCCTTCTCAATTTTTTCCTGCAGTTTGTTTATGGAGACCTTCCTTTATTCACTGCTTTTATTTTTTCCCACCAAAAAGAGGCTAAGCACTGCCAAGAAGACTGGGAGAGAAACTGAGAGAGGTAAACAGACTCGTCTTCCTTGAGAAAACGTTTGACATCTCGACTGTTCTCCGAACAGCTGGACCGTGGAACAGAGTGACTTCTATCATCGAACTACAATCGCTGAACTTGAAACGGCTGAAAACAATCTCCTGAACAGACCCTTTTATTGCCATGTTCGTGTCTCACCTCCCTCGTGCCGTCCCTCTGAGCGTACGGAAAGATCCGGAAGGATCGTAACCACAGTGCAATACCTAGTTGAAAGAGGGATGAACTTGTTGTGTTTTGGACTTCGTCACCTCTTGATGTTTTTCTCGGAACAGTGTAGAAATTCGCTGGAACTCTTTGTCGTCTGTATGTACTGTGGGTGCTGTTATGTGACAGAAAAGAGGTCTTGTTAAAAAAAAATTTAGGCTCACTTTAATTGACTGCATAAGTTCAAGTGCATAGGGGAATATGTTTCAACAATTTTAGAACATTCCAATACGTGTATAAAGCAAAATAGGTCAAAAAATGAGAACTATTAGTGGGTCTACGCAAGTACTTGAATGCTTGTTGTTTCTAGCCATGTAAGCTTGATTTCATGAGTTGTTGCATCAGAGAACAATTATGGCCCGTTTCAATTAAGAGGCGTTTTCAGTGATCCGATCACAAGTGGTCAGCCGAGGCATATTATCATTTACATCTGGTCTTAAAATGTGTCTCCTGTGCCCACTTGTGTCATGACCGTTCTCTCACACTCTACATCACTTTCGCAGGAGCGGCGAGTGCGGTACACAAATTCGATTGGCTGAATAAATGAAGCCATTATGCTGCTTGTGAGCAAGCTGGAAAGGAAGTGAATGGTAAATTTCAATTTTGGCACGACATAGTGAACATTTTTCAAATTTGTCAAATACCTACATGAGTATTTCACCACATGAGCATCTACACTACAAAAGCAGCCTGGTGGAACGGGTGAAGTGGACGAGCTCAAAACGTTTTAGACGTTGTGATCAGTGCGGCAAAAATGCATTTTAAAGGGACAGTTCACCCAAAAATTAAAAGTACCCCATGATTTACTCACCTTCAAGCCATCCTAGGTATATATGACTCTCTTCTCTCAGACGAACACAATCAAGAGTTATATTAAGTTATATATTGGCTCTTCCAAGCTTTATAATGGGAGTGAATGGGGCTCAAGCTTTTGAAGCCCAAAAAAGCGCATCCATCCATCATAAAAGTAATCCATACGAGTCCAGCGGGTTAATAAAGGCCTTCTGAAGCGAAGCGATGCGTTTTCTTACAAAAATATCCATATTTAAAACTTTATAAACTATAATAACTAGCTTCCAGCAGACGGCCGTATGCATTGATTTACGCCAAATGAGTAAACTCTGACCTGATGCATGATGGAGGAGTAGCGTAAACTTAGACACCTCTGGCGGTTCAAACAAATAAGGCTGGGCAACAAACCCAGGCTGCTCTTCTCTTGTTTCGAAAACCTCAAATTTCTCGTTTTAGACTTCTAATTCATGGCCAGTGTTTTTGTTTTCTCTATCCTCTGCGCTTCCGCATTTGGATGCGCTTTTTTGGGCTTCAAAAGCTTGAGCCCCATTCACTTCCATTATAAAGCTTGGATGTATTTTAATATAATTCCGATTGTGTTCGTCCGAGAGAAGAGAGTTATATACACCTAGGATGGCTTGAGAGTGAGTAAATCATGGGACAATTTTCACTTTTGGGTGAACTATCCCTTTAACATCAGGGGCCTGATTTACTAACAGCTTGCGCTTTGCCGTAAAAAAAAAAAAAAAAACTAAAAAAACTTTACTAAAGGCACGCAGTGGAAAAAATAGGGTAATTTTTGCGGCTGACCTGTTGGAGTTTCCCTTTTAGATGCAAAATTTATGGGAAGAGAATTTTTAAAGAATCATGCAAGGTGATTTACTAAGGTTTGCGCTAGTCAAATGAAGTAAATTTTAGCCTTAAACCAGTCATTAATTTGCGCTGCTCTTGATAGATTGTGTTGGTCATTGAGGAAATGATCCTGCTGAACTTCCTGCCATCTGATTTGGAATTGCGCTCTCCCGCTAATTTAGTAAATCTGGCCCCGGGTGTAAACGGGGACTTCGTA
This sequence comes from Zacco platypus, assembly GCA_038088235.1. Classification (NCBI taxonomy): domain Eukaryota; kingdom Metazoa; phylum Chordata; class Actinopteri; order Cypriniformes; family Xenocyprididae; genus Zacco; species Zacco platypus. The sequence continues at coordinate 42,883,365 of CM076085.1, read as the reverse complement.
ACACAATGCAACAATGGGTTTGTTCCCACTACAGAACCCAACATAAGGGTGTGTTCACACTGAACCCAAAGATACAAAACTTTTATGATGAATATTTTACAAAAGAACATCCAAAACAATGCAGTGTGCTGGTCTAAACGTGCTCATATTATGGTATTTTTACCAGCTGAGAACTCACAAAGAGCTCATAAAATGTGTAAAGGAGTCAAAACAGTGGCAGAAATTCCTCCATTGCACACCAACAAAGATCTGCTCCAAAGAAGACGCCATTTCAGGCGCCCGTACCGTACTGTAATGGGCAACGAAGCTCCTATCGCATGAAGAACCAGGTATTCTTGAGCCTTTTTAGGACATCACATCCTGTTTTGGGTTTAGATGCCTTTGGTTTGTGTTGCATTCATATTTCCACCGGAGTTCGTTTGGAAGCGCACCGACACCCTACTTTTCAGAGCTCTCGGTCACTTGTTTAGTTCGGATGGCAGCGTTCGCACTTATTCAGGTGAACCGCACTAACGGAGCAATTGCACCAAAGTTCTGCCAAACGTGAACACATCCAAATAATGGATGCAATGCATTGGCCAAAGCATTCGTGTACTTGCGTAGACTAGAGTGTGTTGCTAAGTTTCTTCCAAAGCAAAGTGAGTGTTTGAAGCATGTGTGTCTGAATCTACGAAGCAGAACCACAGAAATCCTTTTATCTAAACTAGCATTCCTCATGTAACGTACACATCTTGCAGATGATTGCATCAGCTACTCAACCAGTATGCAATGACACTGCCAATGTGAGTTCAACGCTGCCAAAAACGCTGTTCATTTCTTTTCGTTTCCAAAAGGGCTGAAGAAGTTCTTAGTGTCCCTCCAAAATAAGACGTGCAATTTAGAAGTAAAGAAAAAGAGCGGAAGCAGAAAATGTAATGTGAGTCACGTGATTGATCGTGCGTCTTCGACTCGGTGTGTGTTTGTATGCGTCTGTTGCTGTCTGTATTTGTGTATGTGTTGGATCACAACAGTCATATTATTGATTCCTTACAGTACTTATGCTGCCTTCAAGTCTTCATGCGAAGTTTGGAGAAATCGTAATTATAGCAGGTTTTAGGTTTGAACAAAATAGACAAATTTATTCGGTAAGATTTACACGGGGAAAAAAAAGGTGTAGAAATCATTTTCACTCAGAAATTGTTTGTAAATGTCACTGATTAAATTTAAAATTTAATTAAAATAACTTCAAAATCTCTTTTTTTTTTCTTTTTTTTCATCCACATATTTTTATGCAAAATTTGGGATATCACATTTGAAATATTGGAAATTGGATACTTTTATATACCCTTAGAAGACATACTTAAATTATGAATTAATAAATTAAATTTACCAAACAAATTCTTAGATATGTATCAGAAAATTCGTCTAGTATTTATTTTTAATTTATTTCATTTCAGAACACAGCATAGCTCTATTGTTTTTGTGCCTTTTTTCATTGGTTTGTTCACCAAAAAAAAAAAAAAAAAAAAAAAAAAAATATATATATATATATATATATATTTACAATTAAATTAACTTAAAATTCATGTGTAACTGATTCTTTAGAGCAGGATTTCTCAAACAGAGCTAACTTCAGGGAGTATGTGTGTTGATGAAGAACTAATAATTTATTAAATAAATCATAATTAATAATTAAAATAACGATCAAATACAAAACTAACAAAATTATATTATTTAGTTACCTGCATGTCATGTGGAAAGATCAGAGAACATACAAATGTGTTGCTAAATATTAACTTAAAATCTATTATTTTAGGTAAATAAGGGATTCAGCTGAAAAAAAAAAAGTGGGAATGTCTGCTTTAGACAATAACAGGCAGTGTAATTTACCTCGTCGGCTCATAAACCGGTTAAATAAGTAGTATTATCGAGCTTGTTGGTTATTCCTCATGAGCAGTACACACAAAACTGAACCGTGCCATCAACTTTTACAATTACAGCTTATTATGATCGCAATTAGCTTCCAGCGTAATTCTTGAATCAACATGCCCTCAACTCCCAAAGTCTGTGCTCCATGAAAATAATTACGCTAATTGCGTCTCATAAACACGATCGTTCCAACACGACTTGAAGGCAGCATTATCCTGGCGTTGAGGATGCTATAATGTGAGTTTTCAATGGCAGGTCCGCAGGTTATAATAGCAATACTATCACATTTTGTATGCTGCGTTTGCTTGGGATTTCTGTCGCCTCTTAACGTGTTACGTACGTAACAGAGAAAAGGCAAATATAGAAAGGGAAGGTTTCAAATTGTTACCATGTCAACAGTTAAATTAGGAGACACATCTATACTTATTATAACAGACGACAAAACTTCATTGAAGAAGCGAACTCCTTACTTGAAACAATAAGGCAATGTACTGTAGTTAAGCAATATTTATGTACAACAGTGATTTCTAGGTCAATGTAAGGGTTAACTTCAGGGTTAGGACATCCGTTCGCATTCGAAGCGCACGTGCAAAACACACACACGGTCCTTCAGTAAGTGAAACATCCATCATCTCTCTCCCCTCCATATGCCTGTGCTCTTAGTGTCAAACCAGACGTTAGACGTGAATATCACTGCCAGACGTTTCTCGCAGCCTGTCCTCCTCCCCCCCCCCCGACTAACACGCTGTGACAGACGAGTCCTCAAAGACACAAAGAGAGTGGGAGGGAAGTGATTAAAGGCCAAAAAACAGACCAAAGTGAAAGCAAGACCTAAAAAAAAAAATATTCAAGCACTTCGGCGAAACTTAGCGCGTACTGTGTTTCTCAGTCGTTGAAGGTGGTTTAAAGGTGACTAAATGAGTGGATGAAAACGAGCGTGGGTTCTCGGAAGCATGGGCCGTCGCTCGAATTTGACCTGATAAAGCATCAAATGCTGAAATGAATTTTTGTCATTCATCGTACTGTGAAGTCCCGCCCACTTACCGCTCCAAATCTGGCTTCATTTAACTTTTTATTGGAGGAATGTTCTGGAAACAATACGATTAATAGACAGCATGATGTTAGTTACAATTACACTGGCTCTGGACGTATAAAGGGCTAGACAATACATTATTTGAATAGCCTGACCTAGAAAAGCAGTCCCACTTAAAAAAAGCACTTTATTTTACAGTGTCATTGGTACATGTATTTACTGTAGTAATAACTAGAAATTATGCATAATTACATGCAATTAATCCTAAACCAAACCCTCATCCTAACCCTATAGTAAGTGCATGTAGTTAATTGTCATTACTCAGTACTTAAATGTATAGTTACAGTGTAATACTGACACCTTAAAATAAAGTGTAACCAAGGACAATTTAGACAACTTTGCAGATTTGAATAATCAGTATATTTAACAAAAATACAAGCACAGTTCTTTATCTTAAAGGGTTAGTTCACCCAATAATGATTTTTCTATTATTAAACCCTCACCCTCATGTCGTTCTACACCCGTAAGACACAAATTAAGATGTTTTATAGTTTTTTATCCACCATAGAAAACAACCGTCATTCAAGTTCCAGAAAGGTAGTAAAGACATCGTCCATGTGAGTACAGTGGTTCAAGCTTAATGCTAAGAAGCAATACTTTTTGTGCGCAAAAACAAAAATAAGTTTATTCAACAATTTCCTCGCCACCCTGTTTGTGCACACAAAGCATTTTCGTCGCTTCATAACGTTAAGGTCGGATCTCTGCAGTCATGTCGATTACCTTGAAAGATGGTAATTACGTTGCTTTCTATGGAGGATAAAAAAAAACTCTTGGATTTCATCAAAAAAAAAATGTAACTTGTGTTCTGAAGATGAACGAAGGTCTTACGGGTGAGGAATTAATGACATAAATTTAATTTTTGAGTGAACTGACACTTTAAATTTGTTTTGAAGTATCTTACTGTATCTGCTGTTGTTATTTTTACTAAATAAAATATTTTTTTTATTTTTTTTCTTATTTTATTAATAAATAATATTAATAAAATGGAACTAAAAAATAATTATTAATAATAATTTTTTATTTTATTTAGTTTTATAATAACAATTAAAACTAAAAGATGATTTTGCCACATTATATTCCAAATGTTGTATAACATGTCTTTAAACGCCAGATATTTTATTATTATTTAATATATTTATTCATTTACTATTCTTGTAAAAAAAAAAAAATTTTTTTTTAAATCATATTTTCCCCCGAATGAGTTGAACTTATTCTGAACCCATAACATCAAATATTTTCTGATTGGCTGTGATTGTCTCTCATCACATTTTCTGGTAACACTTTATTTTACAGTGTCGCTGTTACACATGTATTTACTGTAGTAATAACTAGGAATTATGCATAATTACATGCAATTAACCCTAAACCAAACCCTCATCCTAACCCTAACCCTATAGTAAGTACATGTAGTTAGCTATTATTACTGAGTACCTAAATGTATAATTACACTATAACACTGACACCTTAAAATAAGTGTAACTGCACTTATTATGGGTAATAACTAGCTAAACCTGACCTTAACCCCTGTCGTTACCTTATATCACCCAGTACTTCTTAAGTACACGTACTGTAAAATAAAGTGCAACCCTGTCGGAAATTTCTCAGGTTTCGACGGCCCTGCTTTTAGGATTTTTAGGAAAGCGACGAGCACCTGACGTGACCATGAAGTTAATGCACCGGTGAAGCGGCATGCTTTGTTTTGTCTCGTCCAGTTCCGTGACTCGCCGCGGCGAGGCGGCTAATGTGAGCTTGTTTGTTATACTGTCGTATCCACAAATTTCTGTTTGAATTAGTTTCTCAGCTGTTGGATTGCAGATGTTTTGACCTTATGAAACAAAATGCCAAACCAGGTTTGAAACAACCAGCATTTGAATGGTCACGTCTGTCATCACGGAGACGGTTACGGACATCGGAACGAGTCGGAACTGAACTTTGATGTGCGTGACGACGACCCATCTAAAGACTTTGTGTGAACTTGTGTGTGTGCTTGTAAAAATTAATGTTACCTGGGGACCCCTGATGTTTCTCAGCATCTCTGTGGTGTGCACAATATGATTTGACATACTGATGATTTATTTTGGCATAAATGTACAGTGTAAATAGATGTAAACCTGTATATAAAAGAAGGAAACTGACACGTTTCTTGGAGTCTCTTGATTTATAAGTTGAGAGAATGAGTTCACTTTGCTTAAAAAGGCAGTTACGACAGTAATTCTATGATAGAATTGTTTTTGCTTTTTATTTAATGAACCTGTTTTTGTTATATTGTGTGATTTTGATTTTGTCTTTGCACAGATCTAATGTTCTTTATAGCAAAAAAAAAACTTGTTCAGTTTAAGAAATTCTGTGTGTGTGTTCTGACTCAACAAAGACAATTGTTGCGATGTTGCACCACTTTTTTCCCGTAAATTGACTCTTGAGTTCTTCTGATTCATTTACAATGACCCAAATTGTAACCCCTCGACAGTGCTACCAGCATCCCAAATGAATCAGAGTTTTTGTCTGTCTTTTGTTGAAAGAGAATAAAATTGATCCTAATAAATGGAAATTGGTGGAAAATACACATCTCTAAGTTTGTGAGGAACGGCTTTTATCTCATGAAGACTACACCTGTCCTCGCTGACGCACATCAGGATTGGCAAATAACCTCAGTAGGAAGCTTTATTGCTCTCCTTCATAACTATAGACGAGTTAACTGACCGTTCGCGATGTCCGACAAGTCATCCGCTCTCACGCCACACATCATGTTCTCACACGGTGAAAAATACATCGCGGAGCAAAGAGGACACTGACAACAATACAGAGCAATTACTTTTGATATGAAACAGTTTCATATTTAATATATTGTAATTTTTTAAAGAAGTCGTAAACAATAAATAGCGTCTAGTGTGTGTTTAATGTGTGGTGACAGATCGCTGTAGCTCCTCGTGAACCGATCATCTCTTCATACTAGTTCATTTATAGCATCAAATAAACATGAATGAACATCAGAAGGAATGTTGTTTCAAGCGCGGAAAGATATGGTGGCCGAGAGAGCTCAACGCGCTGCAAATAAGAAAAAGCATGCAAATAAAAAAAGAAACACATGCAAATAAAAAAAACACATGCAAATAAAAAAAACACATGCGAATAAAAAAAGAAACACATGCAAATAAAAACAAAACGTGATCATAAGTTTGACAACACGGGCTGCAAATCCTCACAACACAAGCAAACACAAAAATAGCTGCAAATACACAAACCACAATAGAAATGTTTCAAACGGACCCCAAAAAGAGACAAACCCTACTAGGACTTGCTTATTAGCTGTGTCCAAAACCAGTTCAACTCACGCGTTTACTTATTCACTAACCCCTTTTATTTGCATGTGTTTTCTTATTTGCAGCGCGTTGAGCTCTCTTGGCCACCGTAGAAAGACATGAGGACACACAATTTTTCAAGTTCAAGTTCACCAACATTAATCTTCAGGGGTTATGATTGGTCAGATCACCTGTCAATCAAACTGCCAGCGAAGGGTCAATTGATACTAATAATAATATAATTTAATAAAAACAAAAACAAATAATTTATATGCCTTTTTTAGGCATTTTAGGCAAATTTTACAGAAATGCTTAGGCACTATAACCCTGTTTCAAATATCCACCCTCACGCAGGAAGAAAACATAAGAAAAATACAAAATAATCAAAAAGATTAACACAAAATAACTCCAAATGATACAGCCAGTTAACACAACATGAGACAAATTAAATCAAAACCGTGGAAATCTGTTACATATACACAAAAATACGAAATTATCTAAATCACTAATTCACCAATAATAATTATTAAAAAATGAAGAAAGAAGAAAGTCATATACACACCTAGGATGGCTTGAGGGTGAGAAAAGCTTGGGGTCATTGCTATTTTAAAGTGAACTAAACCTTTAACAATAGAGCCCCCTCACTTACTCTGTGGCTCTCCACAGCAAGGGGAAATAGTTTAACAACCCAGATTTGGGAATCGGTTACATTTTCCATAGAGTGTCTCTCCTGCCCCTGTATTTGGCTGGGGTTCCCAATCTCATTACAATAATGACCAATATGTCCCACTTTCTGACACTTGAAACAAATAGGTTGTCCTGAGGGATCAGAAGAATGCAGTCTTCGTGACACGACTTTTAAAGCTCTACCAACATTGGATCTGAACTTTAGTACTTTAGAACTTTAGTAATCAAATTCCCAAAACAATGTTTCAGGAAAACTCAACCCATCTTCGCATCTTCTTTATGGACGTCCAGGAATGTTAGACGTGGTTTGTCTGATCATTCTTTTCAGTTTTCTACTTCTCACATTCTCTGCAAACTGATCCCTGAGCATTACATCCTTCTCAGACACACCCCCTCCTTGGATTACAACACTTTCGTTCTTCTATCAAAGCCATTAATGCATGTGAGAACTCAATTAGTGTCTCTGCAATGCAGTAAAGGATTGAGCATTTCCAAATACCTCAAGTAGTACTTCAAAAATTCTCTCTTGACTGTAAAGTATTTCTTTTGGTCTATACTTAATTTCTTGCTTGGCCTCATTCTCTAAGTGTTCCCGTATGTAATCAACTGCCTGGTGTGAAGTGAAATTACCGGCATTTAACACTTTTGAGGTCTTCAATCCAATCATTCAAAGGTACACTTGAAGATTGACCTGTATACACTTTACTCTCTTGGTACATTAACCACCTCTACCTTTCGGTCTCACCGCTCAGTCCCGGTTTACATTGTTGCACCCTTGACGGTCTCTCATTTTCAATAGCCATCCTTCTCTTCTGTCTCTTGTGCCAGTCTCCTCTTTAGGGCTGCCAGTTGATCCTGAAGCTCCTCCATTACGACCCCTCTGTGCCACTGATAAATCACAGTCCTTAGCCTTTATCTCAGTCTTCTCCGCTTCAAAGAAACAAATAAAAACCCAACAACAAAAAAGGAAGAGTACCTCCAAAGTAGGGATCCCATCCTCGTTGGGTTTGAACATTCACTACGAGTTAGCTTTATTAACACATGTTCTTTAAACCCTTGTATCATATATATTGAACCTCACACTGGTGTCACAATTATATTCAGTTTAGTTTGGGTTTTTGTCCTAGTGTTCAATTCCTGTCTGGCGTCTGATGTGTTGCTATGGTTTCTGATGTGATTGTATTATCCTGTTCACCTGTGTATTTAAGTTCCTGTGTTTGAATCCTCATTTGTCCGGTATCGTCAGTGTTACGTGGTTGTACTCTTTGTCTACCTGGCTTATTCTGAGTTTGTTCTGTGAGTCCTTACTATTAAAGACTATTTAGTATTTCCAACTTTATCGTCATGCTTTGAATTTCCACGAGTGTGACAGAACACCAGACCTAAACAAAAGAATATGGATTGTAGATTCACCGCCCTTGCCAGTGAAGGACTTCCTTTGCTGGAGTATACAGCTCGTTTCTGCCAACTTGCCCAGTCCACAGCTTTTAATGATGGGCTCAAGCCAATTATTATTTGCCAATGGACCTACCTGATCTGAATGAAGAAACATGGAGAGAGGCCATCCTCAGGAGTCTGCAGTGGGCTCATCCCGAACTGAAACCATCACTTACAGCCACTGCAGAAACTGAACCAAACCCACAGCTCACCATCCCCTGCACAGAGAGACAAACAGAGTCCTGGAGCCTCATGAGTCTGACCTGGTGTGCAAGCCGGCCACATCACCCATACTTGAGAGAGCGTTGGTGGAATATGAGGTATGGAGGAGATCCCTACTCACACCTACGCCGCAGTGAGTGAAACAAGGCTGAACTCCATAGACTGTTTACTGGGACTTGAAGAGGATAATTCCCTGCCTCTGTTAATATCACCCATCTCATCATCAGTTCCACTGGACCCGCCCAGCCTCCCACTTCCTCTTCCAAGTTCAACCCAGTCTCCGTTGTCTTCCATCAGTCCCTCTGTACATCCTCACTGCGGCGTGGATTCACCTGGGGCCTTCCGCGAGCCATCTCTGCCTGGGCATGGGGATCCCCTGGCTACACCTACGACCACTGATCCCGTCACTTCACCTCAGCTCATCGCCCTCAATCCTCCGCCTTCGCTCCTCCCCCCGTCGGCTCCACCAGGGACCATCGGGTTTTCGGCTCCACCAAGCTCCCTCAGAACATCAGCTTCACCTCAGTCAAATGTCGCCATTCCATCACCACAGACTTTCAGCTCTGCCCCTCCACCTCTAAGGCTCTGTTTGGCTCCACTCTCCTTCAGACTTCGCCTTAGCCCTCAATTGCTCTGATTCCACCTCAGCCCTTGGGTACCTCGCTTCCAACTCTGGAGATCGTCCCTGAGGCTCCGTCACGGACTCCGAACGATGCGTGGTCGTCCGGTCCCAACAGCACTCCATCTTCACTTAGGACTCCATCGTCATTGGCTCCGTCACTGTCACTCGTCCCCATGGCTCCTCCCTCTTGCAACGCCACCGTGGGGCATGATCTGGACATCTCCTTGGCTCCTCCCACCATCAGCACCGCCCTGGTTTCTTCCATCACCTTCTCTGGATCTTTGTTCAGTGCTCACCATTACCTGTCGTCTTCAACCTAAACCTCCCATCAGTGAACAGTCAACACGAGGTTGTTTAGTTTGGGTTTTTGTCACAGTGTTCAATTCCTATCTGGTTTCTGATGTGATTGTATTATCCTGTTCACCTGTGTATTTATGTTCCTGTGTTTGAATCCTCATTTGTCCGGTATCATCAGTGTTACGTGGTTGTACTCTTTGTCTACCTGGCTTATTCTGATTTTGTTCTGTGAGTCCTTACCATTTAAAGACTGTTTAGTATTTCCAACTTTATCGTCATGCTTTGGACTTCCACGAGTGTGACAACTGGAAAGGAATATAAAAAACAAAATACTAAATAATCAACTCCAAATGATACAGCTAATAAACTCAACATAATGAGAAAAATGAATTCAAAACCGTGGCACTCTGTTACAAAAATCCAAAATTAACCAAATCACACGCATCACATCCAAATCAATTCATAATAATAAATATAGCTGCAAGCAGCAATTACGGGCCCAAGCACAAAGGTGGCACAACAAGTCATGCCAACATGGCTGGGAGCATCAAACCACCTGCAACAGTTGCAGCAATTTTGATTCTAGCCCTTATGGTTTAAAAGTTATAAGCAAAAACATGAGTGAAACTTTGGACAGGTGGTGGCGCAATAAGGATTGAGTTAGAAACTCCAAATTTGCTTTGGACACAATTGAGACTGGCCTCAATCAGTGTGCCAAATTTCACAACTTTCCTGCACAAGGCCTATACACCTTATTAATTAAACCTATCCTTCATCAGTGCCATATTTGTGTAGCGTCTTCACCACATTTGTGTTTGGTGCATCACTTAAATTGTTCCATGTATCTCTCTTAAGTATCCCCATAGTACGGAAACTACAACAAATACAATTTTTGTTTCAATTGGAAAAAAAAAACCTCTATAGCATTTGTTTAACTTTCCAAAATAGGATTGATTGACATTGATTACATATTGATCAGAAGAGAGAAAGATGTCAAATTTGCCATCACTCCCTCAGCCGTTGTATTGCGTTAAACCAATTAATGCCAAGGTAAGAAAACACATAAAAGTACATTAAAGTTCTTTTTGTTTTTTTTTTAAAAACTGAAAATTTATAATATGGAAAACTTTAAAATATGGAAAAATGAGGATACATAAACTGCAATAATTCATAATACAACAATATAAACGATATCATATTTCATAGTTTATAAACAAGTTAAACGTATACATTTCATTAAGAGTTCAGGAAAAATGTAATAAAAATATTCCTATAAGTAATTGTGTTGAATTGTGTTTATCCATCAAGAATTGAAAATTGGGTGTTGGAAAAGAGTTGAAAAAGACCTGATGTCAATGAAAAAGGAAAGCTGTTTGAGAGTTGAACAAGTGCATGTTATTCCAAAGACGTTTTTTTCTTTCTTTGGAATAACATATACTGATAAATTATGAAAATAAGACCAAGAACATTGTGTCTTTTGCTGATTCTAGGTGTGAAACGCAGAGGAAATTGGCAATTTTGTCCACGTGGCCACTCACGCCTGATACCGTTTTGTGAGCGCTAGGGGGGCATTAACACAGTTTACACCAGTAAAACAGGCATATTTGTGGATAGAGAGGACTAGATTTCGAGAGAGACGAGGGCAAGCCATGAAATACGCGGCGGTCACGACTCAAACACAGAACCACGCACACGCTCGCCGCGGTGGAGGATGACAAGAACATGTCAGAGAGATGTGTGGGCGAACGGCAGATCCACACACCAAAAAAGCTGTCTTTCTCCATGGATACTGAACATTTATGTAAACAGTTTGCGCACAAGATTGTGTTAAGTTTGTTAGTGCAGAAGCTGTTTTTAACTTGTCTTGAGTAGACGCCCACCAGCTGATGTCTATGAGGACGGATATCTAAAACCTCGGAGACGCCGTTCAGATCGGAAGTTGTTAGTGGTGCTCGCTGTTATTATTGCTCATATGTGGGTTTAGTGATGTGAAAAATCCTCTAACTGGATAGTTCACCCAAAAATAAACATTCTGTCATTATTTACTCATCCTTATGTTGTTCCAAACCTAAGACTTTCTTTTCTCAGTAGAACTTTAAAGATATTTTGACAGAAGAACATCAGTTCTTGAAGCCAAGCGCTCTTCAAAATATCTTCTTTTTCTTTTGCAAAGAAAGTAAGTAAGTCATAGCCTACGGGTTTGGAACGACAGCAGGATGAGTAAATGATGACAGAATTGTCATTTTTGGGTGAAATATCCCTTTATGGATTATGTAGGAATCATGTTGCTTTTCAAAGTGCTATTTTTGTATTATTTATATTTTATTACATTATATTTTAGTGTTTTGAATTATTTTCATTTATTGACATTTTTATATAGCTATATAATAGTTTACATTTTAAACTAAAACGACTAAATATTTTAATTAAATTTTAGTTTAATAACTTCAATTTATTTGAATTAAATTTTATGTTTTATATTTTTAAGTTTACCTTTTTCATCTCACAGATATATTTTATTTCAGCTTCGTTTCAATTAACAAAAACGACTTTTTAATAGTATTAGTTGACAATAGCATCTCTGAATTAGATTTGTCATTTTTGTTGGCAGACAATGAAACTACTTTGCCTCAAAGACCTCAAATAAACATGAATGAACATCAGAAGGAATGTTGTTTCAAGCGTGGAAAGACGTGAGGACACACAATTTATCAAGTTCACCAACGTTAATCTACTAACTCCCCTGACTGCTTTGACGGACAAAATGGCGGATTCGGGGTTATGATTGGTCAGATCGCCTGTCAATCAAACTGCCGGCGAAGGGTCAATTGCGAGAAAAAAGAAAGAATTGCGGTAGTTTATATCTCGTAACTCATTTTTGCAACTGCAAGTTCATGCAATTCTGAGGGGGAAATTGTTTTCTGTGAATGTAAGACTTTGTTTTCTGTCAGACTTCCGATTTATTACTTCCGCTATAGGGAAATAACGAGAAGAATATGAAAGTTCAGTAAACTGTAAAACTGTTTGCACTAAACCAGCATGTTTATAAATAATACGATACATTAAAATAATATGGTAAGAAATACCAGTTTGCGATATCAAGCAGCATAACAAGCTGTTTTGTACCACTAAAAATAACTGGAAGCTATTCAAGTCAAATTAAATATGGCATCTACCTGTAGTTTGTTGAGATGCGCATTTAAACCCTGAGTTCTTCCTTAGTTGGTTATGAGTAAGTTTGGTTGTTTCTCCTTGTATTTATCATTAAAATGGTGGTTGATTATGATTTCACTTTAGCGTTAGTTAGTGTGTGATGTTGCTGTTTGAGCAAAAACAACATCTGCAAAGTTACGACGCTCAAAGTTCAATGCAAAGGGAGGACGCTTTCTAAGGAATACAAAAAATGACTGGTAGGGACTACAACCAGCTTCTTCCTGGATTAGTGACATCAAAATCCAAAATTTACATAAACCCCGCCCCTGAGAACACACAACAAAGTGGGCGGGGCCATGTTGGGCTGCTTTAGAGAAGAGGAAGAGTTGTCTAAAGTCTAAAAGTTGGAACTTCTTCCTGAGTCTCTCCATCAGTGTCGACTCCGGTTTGAACAATGTAAGGATGAACACTTTCCTCATTTTGTCTGCGTGAGATTCTCCAGCTTTGTTGTTGTTGAGCTGTTAAAGCTCCGCCCTCTTCTGGAGCAGCAGCTCATTTGCATTTAAAGGGACACACACAAAAACACCCAAATAAGGGCAAATTTGGCAAGCTCTAATAAATGATCTGTGGGGGATTTTGAGCTGAAACTTCAGACACATTCTGGAGACACCAGAGACTGATATTACATCTTGTGAAAGAGGCATTATAGGTCCCAGTTAAAGCCTATATTATTACCACCAACTCATAACACTACCCTGATTAAGGTCCATAAAGTTTTATATTACTTCATCTTCTTTACCAAAGTTGTGTTGTCATTGATATGCCATTATGGTTTTCTTCAATATATATGTTAATATATTTTCCATTTTCACTTTGATTTAGTTTTTAGCTATAGTAATGGTGTTTTAGTAATTGTCTTTGTAATTTTTATGCAATTTTCTATGTCAAATATAGTTTTTATTTCAGTTTTAGTTACTTTAGTACGTAAAGTTCAACTACATGGAAATGAGAAATATTACCTTAGCACTTATAAGTAGATTATAAGTTTGTTTTTTCATCGTTTTTTTAAGTTTTGGTTAATGATAATAATCCAGCATCATGTACATTGTTTGGATGAATTGATGAATTGTAAAAAGTATGATATAATTTGTTCCTAAAATCAGAACATGGTGAATATTTCTGTAAATTTCTACACAGAACCCAACTTTTAGATAACACTTTTTGTATTTTTTTGCTTTTAAAGTGTTTGAATGGTTAGGTCGGCAGCAGTGTATATGTCTTCAGTGGTTATAATGGGAATGCGTGTTCTGCAGCAGCTCCGGCCGGCTCCATTTCTCCTCATCTCCATAGAGACAGATGGCAGAGGTCAGTGAGATCACGCAGCAGGCTCTTTCAATGCTATATAAAGGCAGAGCTCACCTGTGAGCCAGGTATCACACAGTCTCTCTGTCTGAGAGGTGTGTGTGTGTCTCTGAAAGCATACCAGGTGTATCAATCTCTCACAAGAGCGAATCTAAGTGCGTCTTTAAAAGAAAAATAAGTCTCAGATCATGTTCTTCGCAGTGAAAACATGTTAAAGACAAACAAATAGGATATTAAACCATGCAGTGGAGCTCAACTGGCAGGTCAGGACCAAAGGCTCAAAGATTTGTTGGGTATTATAGCATTGTCCAGTTAAACAGACACAATTACAGTATTTTGCTGCCAACTCATCGGTCAGTTTTTATCAAAAAGTTTTTGACACTGCACAGCAAAATCCCCAGAGTTAAATCAACTCTGCTCAGATAACATTTGGTCCCTCTCTAAATAGTGTTAAAGTAACACTGGAGCAGAGTTAAAGTTAATGAGATAATTAAATAAATAAAATAAAACAACATCTAAACCTCTGTTAGTTCTCAATAAGAGCTTCTGTAGACATGCGAAAATAAAGTCAGTCTGGTCAGTAATAGGTGAATCAGATGTTTTAATCAGATCTTCAGAGATTTTATGTTTTTTTATCTTCAGTTGATTTCATCTAAGGCTGAGGCTGAAGTTGCAGTTCTTGTGTTTCTCTTTTCTTCAGTGATTCTGCTTGTTAACAGCAGGTGTTCATCATTAATGTTCAATCATCACTTAATTAATTGCTTAATTATCTCATTGACTTTAACTCTGCTTTAGTGTTACTTTAACACTACTTAGAGAGGGACCAAATGTTATCTGAGCAGAGTTGATTTAACTCTGGGGATTTTGCTGTGTGAGTAAAATAATGCGCTGAATCTCACTGATGTTTAAGTTTGGCTGGTAAATCACATTTCTGATGTTCATTCGATGTTTACAATATTCAGCCTTTGTCATGTTAATAATGTTGCATATTGTTGGACTTATGCAGATTATGCTAATATTAATAAGTTTAAATATAAGATCCTAAGGACATTTATATGATAAACTATGTGTCCACTTGATGCCCAATAACTAAAAATCACTGGTATAGTTCAGAACATATCCATTCAAGATTCTTTTTTCCTTTGTTTTTTAAGGAAATTAAGAATTTTATTCTGAAAGGGTGCATTAATTTGACCAAAACTGACATTTAGATTGTTACAAAGATTTCTATTTAAAATAAATGCTGTTTTTTTTACTTTCTATGCATCAAACAATCGTGAAAAAACTTGTTTCCACAAAAATTGTATGCAGCACAACCGTTTTCAACATTGATTATAATAATCATAAATGTTTCTTGAGCAGCAAATCATCATATCAGAATGATTTCTGAAGGATCATGTGACTCTGAAGACTGGAGTAATGATGCTGAAAACTCAGCTTTGATCACAGGAATAAATTATATTTCAAAATATATACAAATAAGAAACAGCTTGAATTGTAATATTTCATACTGTTTTTACTGTACTTTAGGGATGTCATATCGATTTATATATATATATATATATATATATTATGTGTATGTGTGTGTGTGTGTGCGTGCTCATTTTTGTGATTTAAGAGGATTATAATTTGTATAATATCATGGGTATTACACTGGTACTATGACATAAACATGTTTTATGAGGACATTTCATGAATTTAAAACAGCTTTAAAACATATTAAACAAGGTTTTATTAAAAATGTAAAAATGCAGAACATTTTGTGTGATGGGTAGGTTTAGGGGTAGAGTTAGTGTAGGGGGACAGAATATACAGTTTGTACAGTATAAAAACCATTACGCCTATGGAATGTCCCCATAAAACATGAAAACACAACGTGTGTGTGTGTGTGTGTTTGGTCAAATAAGACGCTTATTTCAAAAACATTAAAAAAACTATAACCTCTGAAAGGTAGTTTATGTCTGCCTTTGAAATTCAGAAAATCTCTTTCCGTTATATTGTTTCTTTTTCCTTTATATCCTGTTGTATTTTCTCGTCTTTTTCGGTTCGATGGCTCGGCAACAGTTCCTTTCTAATATGACAATTTTGCCTTCCCTTCGTGTTCTTGTCCATGTTCAGGATGATTGGCTTGCTTAAGTTGGGGACACTTGATATTCAGCAGTGTTTTTGATATGTCTGCATTGGTGTCGTTGTATGTGAACTGAGCTGAGCCGGACGATTACGTCACTGTTTTCTCCAGTGCTGATATACATAAATTAACTAGACTAATAACTATTGATCTTTGCAACGGAATGAATCAATAATATATAGAATAAGCTGGACAATGACACCATTTTCTTTAAGAGCTGCTGTGCAGCCAAAAATTATTCACCAATTATTACTGTAAAGCTGCTTTGCCACAATTTGCATCATAAAAAGCGCAATATAAGGGTGCGTTCACACTTGTAGTTCGGTTGGTTTGGTTCGTTTGGACCAAAAACCAAAAACAAAACATATAGTCCTGGTCCGCTTAGCGTTCACACTGGCATTTTTAACAGCTGTTACGTCCAAGGACGTATAAATGTATAGTACTTGTGTGCTTGGGTGTTCTGTCTCTTTCTCTCTCGTTCGTTGAAACAGGTGTGCCAATCAGCGGTGTCCAATGATTCAATCGGATGTCTGATTTGATTGGATACCGACAGGAACAAGTGGAGATAAGAGGAGGAGGATCCATGGAAGCAGGGAGAGAGAGATTTTCTAGTGCCTGGTGCAACCCTTCCTCCTTCTGCTCAGATTCAGTGGAAGTAGTTTGTACCTGACTAAGTGAACTCAGGGCTGTGGTGTGTGCTTTGACCAGAAAGAACTGGAGTCATGTAAACCTATTCTTTCTTTTTGTTTATTTTCTTCTGTGTCAACTTAGTTATTGTCATTATGATTATAGTTTTTTTACAGTAAGATTCTGTAGGGGGAGGACGCCATTTATTTGTTTTTACTTCTGTTTTCTCCTGGTTTGTGGCAGACAGGGAGAGAGGGAAGTGTTTTGTATTTAAGTTATGGTTTGGAGTCCAGGTAATTTAGTTATTGTTTTTGGATTAGTTAGTTCGTTTTTGTTTGTTATTTTGGCATAGTTCTCCCCTGAAGTTTTGTCTATGTTTATTAGTAATTCTGTTGATTATGATGTTTCTTTTGAGATTCTGATTTTCAAATTAAAAGATTAATTTGAACTGGTGTGTGTTGACTCTGAGATGGGAGGTTGGATTGCCCAGGTTCTCTCTCCAAGTAGTTTTATTTTTTTTTTTGGTTTTAGGTTTTGTTACTAACTTCCCAGCCCTAGATGGGGAGTATGTAACAATTGGGGGCTCGTCTGTTCTTGTTTATCAATTTTGTGAATTAAGTTTGAGTTTAACTTGGAGATCTCTCTTGTTAATCTGGTAGGAAATCTGCTGCTGAACAATGTTGGTAAGTGCTCCTTTTCTCTAAGGGTTTGTTTGAAAGTCTTTTGAAATTTTGTGGGAAGAGCAGAAGGCATAATTGTAAGAGTATGGAGTTTGATTTGATAGAATTCTCCCTGAATCCTACTATACAAATTTATGATCGCTGTAGGAAGAAAGATTTAATTTTGATAGCTGACTTCTTCCATATTAACGTTCAAAAAGAATCTCGCAAACAGGTTATTAAAGAGCAGCTCTTTGATGAATTGGTTTCTGCTGGTATTATGCCTGATCGATCAGATGCACCTGCTGTGGGGGAGGAGTCTTCCGAGGCCGGTGTGGGGACTTCGGAAGTTTTTCTTAATGCAGATGCTTCTGAATCGTGTAATGAATCTAAATTGGCTGTTAAACTGAAAGAGTTAGATTTATTGATTAAGAAGCAAGAATGCGAGGCAGAGTTAATTAAACTGCGCGTTGTTCAAGCTGAAACTGACCGCGCTGTTAAATTGCGTGAATTGGATTTACAAGCGAAGGAGCGAGTGAGTAAACCAGTTCCAGTTCCTCGTACTAAACTTCCTTCGGATGCGACAATGCCGGTAAGTCAATCAAGTCCAATCTTTTCCGAACGTTCTGATTTTGATGCGAGCAGGTATGTTAAGCTTGTTCCTCCTTTTAGGGAGGCAGAAGTAGATTCGTATTTTATCGCGTTTGAACGTGTAGCAGTGAAATTAAAATGGCCTAAGGATATGTGGGCGTTGTTGTTGCAATGTAACCTTATGGGGAAAGCCCAGGAAGTATGTGCTGCATTACCTGTAGATCAATCGCTTGATTATGAGGTCGTTAAGGCGGCAGTGTTACGGGCGTATGAGCTGGTCCCGGAGGCCTATCGCCAGAAATTTAGGTCCCATTCAAAGTCTTTCAAGCAAACCTGTGTAGAATTTGCTCGAGAGAAGAGGGTACTTTTTGAAAAGTGGTGTTTGGCAAGTCGGGTTGTTAGCTTTGAGCAACTCCAGGAGTTGTTGTTACTGGAGGAGTTCAAAAATTGTATGCCAGAAGCTGTTGTAATATATATTAATGAACAAAAAGTTAATTCTCTTTCTGATGCCGCTGTGTTGGCGGACGAATTTATTTTGACACATCGCCCTGTACGTTCTGAGAGAATTAATTCTCCCATGGTCAATGTAGCGAGAGAAGAGACTCGGGTATTTCCACAAACTTCGAGGTCGGCGAAGAATGTGAAGCCAACCCGTCAGTTTACTTCGGGGCGGACAGCGGAGAACAGAGTCTGTTTCTTTTGTTTAGATCCTAGCCATCTAATTGCTGACTGTAAGGCCTGGAAACAGAAAGTGGCTGTTAAAAACAAAAACGTGGCTTGTGCTCAGTCTGTATCGGAATTTGATTCTGTATATGGACCGTTTATTTTGGATGGCACGGTGTCGTTAGCAAGTGGTTCTGAAACGAAACCAGTGTTGATCTTGCGGGATACTGGGTCTATGCAGTCCTATGTGTGTGAGGATGTTTTAGCCTTCTCTGATCAGTCCTATACGGGTAGAAATGTGCTGGTTCGAGGCATCGAGATGGGGTGTGTTCAGGTGCCACTTCATAATGTTAATTTGAACTCTGCTCTCGTTACAGGAAGTGTTGAGCTGGGCGTGCGTCCTAAATTACCTGTGGACGGGGTTAGTATAATCCTTGGGAATGACCTCGCTGGGGCTAACGTTTTCCCTTGTCCAGTAGTGGCTAATAAACCTGTTGCCTGCTTGCAGCCTGATTTGTCTATTCAGTTTCCTTCTGTGTTCCCTGCTTGTGCGGTAACGCGGTCGCAACTGAAGAAGTTTAATGACGTAATTGACATCTCTGGTTCCTTCCTTGGTACTGGGTCTGAACCTAGAGAAGATCATTTGGTTGTGAAGGCGGAAGTAAAATCTAGTTCAGACTCTTCGATCATTGAGGGAGTTCATTTACAGGTGGGTAGAGATCAGTTATCCTTAGCTCAGAAGTCTGATCCTACGCTACAAAATTGTGCTGAGATGGCAGTTAGTGTGAATGACATCTCTGATTTGAACACCGCTTATTATTGGGAAGAGGGAGTTCTCATGCGTAAATGGAAATCCTCACATTCTGACGTTGCAGATTGGCAGGTGAGACATCAGATCGTGTTGCCAACTGGGTATCGGTCACAGGTTTTGAGATTGGCGCATGAACATCCTCTTTCCGGGCATTTGGGTGTGACGAAAACGTTTCACCGCGTTTCGAAGTACTATTTTTGGCCGGGATTAAAATCTGCGGTATCGGATTTTTGTCGTTCATGTGATGTATGTCAGCGTGCTGGGAAACCGAATCAAAAGATTCCTTTGGCACCTTTATATCCCATTCCTGTAATAAATGAACCCTTCGAAAGACTGATTATGGACTGTGTTGGTCCGCTACCCAAATCGAAAACCGGGTATCAGTACATTCTGACCGTTATGTGTTGCGCAACGCGTTATGCAGAGGCCATTCCGCTGCGTTCAATTAAAACTCCTCTGATTGTGAAGGAATTGGTAAAGTTTTGTACCACTTTTGGTCTGCCTCGAGTGATTCAGACTGACCAGGGGTCCAATTTCACTTCAAAGCTATTTGCACAAACACTTGACGAATTGGGTGTGACGCATAAAATGTCTAGCGCGTACCATCCAGAGGCGCAGGGAGCTCTTGAGCGGTTCCATCAGACGTTAAAGTCTATGCTCCGTGCCTTCTGTGTGGAGACGGGTAAAGAGTGGACCGATGGGTTGCCGTTGTTGATGTTCGCCATTCGTGAGTCGGTTCAGGAATCATTGGGGTTTAGTCCCGTGGAGCTTGTGTTTGGGCACACAGTTCGTGGACCGTTAAAGCTTTTGAGTGAGCAGTTGTTAAAGAAGTCTAGTTCGCCCGTGTCAGTCCTCGATTATGTAAGCTCTTTTCGTGAACGTTTACATCAAGCATGCACGTTCGCTAAAGCTCATCTGGCGGACGTACAATCTAAAATGAAGGAGCGCTTTGATGAGAAAAGTGTCTCGCGTACCTTTCAGGCTGGTGATCTGGTTCTGGTTTTGCTTCCTATCCCTGAGTCTACTTTTCAAGCGAAGTTCTTTGGTCCTTATATGATTGAAAAGAAGCTCAGTCAAACGGATTATGTGGTGGGTACACCAGATCGAAAACGTAAGAGCCGGGTTTGCCATATTAATATGCTGAAAGCTTATCATGTGAGAGAGAACGCACGGAACCCCTCATCAATGCTTGCTGCCTCTAGCTTGGTCACCATTGAGCAGGTAGATGAGGATTTAGTGAATGATTATCAAGGTTATGGGGTACGTTTGGAGAATTCAGTCATTCTGAACGAACTGGATTCCCATTTAGAGCATTTATCGAAGTGCCAACGAGAGGATGTAGTGAAGGTGATACGAAAATATCCCTCCCTATTCTCTGATGTCCCTGGTAGAACTACAGTCCTGTGTCATGATATAGATGTGGGTACTTCTTTACCTATAAAACAACATCCATATCGACTAAACCCGATGAAACGTGCCGCGATGAAAAATGAGGTGGAGTATCTGTTAAAAAACGGACTAGCTGTCCATAGTCAAAGTCCGTGGAGTTCTCCATGTCTGTTGGTACAGAAATCTGATTCTTCCTTCCGCTTTTGTACGGATTACCGAAAGGTTAACAGTGTAACTAAGGCAGATTCTTTTCCTTTACCCCGCATTGAAGACTGTGTCGATCGAATCGGCTCTGCTACTTATGTCACTAAACTGGATCTCCTAAAAGGGTATTGGCAAGTTCCTTTATCTGCTCGTGCTAGTGAAATATCTGCGTTCGTCACTCCTGATAGCTTTCTGCAATATAAGGTAATGGCGTTCGGGATGCGGAACGCTCCAGCCACGTTCCAGCGGCTGATGCAGAAAGTTTTGTCAGGTGTGACGAATTGCGAAGCATATTTGGATGATCTTGTCATTTACTCGAACAGTTGGGATGATCATGTGAAACGTTTGGATCTGGTGTTTAGTCGGTTGGCTGAAGCCTCCTTAACTCTGAATCTTTCTAAGTGTGAGTTTGCAAAAGCAGTGATCACGTATCTTGGTAAAGTGGTAGGTCAGGGGCAAGTGAAGCCCGTGACGGCCAAAGTGAGTGCAATCCTTGACTTTCCCAGACCTGCAAACAAACGAGAGCTGCGACGGTTTTTGGGAATGGCAGGATACTACCGCGGGTTCTGCTATAATTTTGCGACTGTAGTGTCCCCTTTGACAGACCTCCTTAGCACTTTAAAAAAATTTGATTGGAATGCGAGATGTGACCACGCTTTTGCTGCCGTGAAAGATTTATTGTGCTATGCTCCGGTCCTCTCTGCTCCTGATTTTTCTCGACCTTTCCAGTTAAATGTGGATGCGAGTGCTGCGGGAGCTGGTGGAGTGTTGATGCAAGAAGATGACTCGGGGGTTGAACATCCTGTGTGTTATTTTTCGAAGAAATTTTCTAAGTGTCAGCGCAACTACAGCACGATTGAAAAAGAGGCGTTGGCCTTGGTACTGGCGTTGCGACACTTTGAGGTGTATTTGGGAGGACATTGTAGCCCGATTAAAGTGTATACGGATCATAATCCCTTAGTGTTTTTGTCACAAATGTCTAACTCTAATCAACGTTTGATGCGGTGGTCACTCGTGTTGCAAGAGTATAATCTAGAAATTAAACATCGAAAGGGTTCAGACAATGTAGTGGCTGATGCGCTGTCCCGAGGGTGCGGTGCTGATGAGTGAAGTGGATTGTTTTTTTTGTTTGTTTGTTTTTTTTTTTTATGCATGACAAAAAGTGAGAAAAAAAGCAACAACTTGGTGATGGGGGTGTTACGTCCAAGGACGTATAAATGTATAGTACTTGTGTGCTTGGGTGTTCTGTCTCTTTCTCTCTCGTTCGTTGAAACAGGTGTGCCAATCAGCGGTGTCCAATGATTCAATCGGATGTCTGATTTGATTGGATACCGACAGGAACAAGTGGAGATAAGAGGAGGAGGATCCATGGAAGCAGGGAGAGAGAGATTTTCTAGTGCCTGGTGCAACCCTTCCTCCTTCTGCTCAGATTCAGTGGAAGTAGTTTGTACCTGACTAAGTGAACTCAGGGCTGTGGTGTGTGCTTTGACCAGAAAGAACTGGAGTCATGTAAACCTATTCTTTCTTTTTGTTTATTTTCTTCTGTGTCAACTTAGTTATTGTCATTATGATTATAGTTTTTTTACAGTAAGATTCTGTAGGGGGAGGACGCCATTTATTTGTTTTTACTTCTGTTTTCTCCTGGTTTGTGGCAGACAGGGAGAGAGGGAAGTGTTTTGTATTTAAGTTATGGTTTGGAGTCCAGGTAATTTAGTTATTGTTTTTGGATTAGTTAGTTCGTTTTTGTTTGTTATTTTGGCATAGTTCTCCCCTGAAGTTTTGTCTATGTTTATTAGTAATTCTGTTGATTATGATGTTTCTTTTGAGATTCTGATTTTCAAATTAAAAGATTAATTTGAACTGGTGTGTGTTGACTCTGAGATGGGAGGTTGGATTGCCCAGGTTCTCTCTCCAAGTAGTTTTATTTTTTTTTGGTTTTAGGTTTTGTTACTAACTTCCCAGCCCTAGATGGGGAGTATGTAACACAGCGAATCTTAAGTTACCGAACCAAAGGCATAGAGATACGCTCACGACCTGATTGGTCGCTTTTATGACGTATATTTCTCGACGGAGCTCGCTTACCGAACATTCAAAACAACGCTGTGTTCTGGATTAAACGCCATCATTTTATGCTTTATTTTTACCAGCTGAGAATCACGAAGAGCTCATAAAATGTTCAAAACATTCAGAACAGCAGCAGGATTTCCTCCGTTGTTCACAGAAACAGAAACTTCACCTCCTCGTTGCTCCACGTTTGCCCTCGACTCATTTTGGATACACCGATCTTCCCGCGTCGTCGAATCAGCTGACTTGTAGCGTCGCATCTTGTGACATCACGTCCTGTTTTTGGTTCGTTTACACGTCTTTGGTCCGTGTTGCGTTCACATATCAATCGAACCGCACCAGAGTTCGTTTGGAAGCGGACCGAGACCCGTCTTTTTAGCTCATTTGGTTCGGATGACAGCGTTCACAAACGAAATTGCACCAGGATTCATTTTAATCCAACCAAACATGACAAGTGTGAACGCACCCTAAGTAAAGGTGACTTGACTTGATGTGTACAGCATACATTATCCCAGAAAAGGAGTTAAAACAGAAAACAAGTGACTTTGCCTGTTGCTGTCATATTTTTAGTGCTGTTGTGGATATTCACCAGGGCGGTCGCTGGGGTGTTCAGAGTGCTTGCGATAGACCTCAGTTAGGATAGCGTCATACTCATGAAAGAGGCTGAGAGAGAGAAGCCCAGTGCGTTCAGTGGATTGATGAAATGTCTCAAGAATCAGTAGATAAAAACTTCACGGTTCTCTTACAGCCGTGTTTTCGTCTGTGTTAAATTCAATATGGCGTCTAACCTGACTTGGGTCAATCAGCTCCCTTGTTCAGCAGTCAGACAATATCGGTAGTCGGCATTTGAATGAAAGGGCGGCCCAGTGGCATCTCTGCTTTTTAGCGGCGAGAGCGACTGTGTTTAGTCATTTTCAGAAATGCAGGCTACACAGGTACAGACACGTATCTGGGACATTGCTCGCTTAAAGGAGAAAACTGTCATGACTAAAAGCTCACTGCCATCAAATCGCATGCCCTTTGACGTCTTTGTACCTCAGCATTCAGGGCAGTGTCGGATCTGTTTTGGTGCGAAGTGCACTCGCTCCTGCGGCGAACAACTGCTAGTTGACTGTGATGTTAAAGGACTCGATTAGTCAAAATACTTGGATGCGTTTCAACAGGGTGAAAACAGCGCCTGCACATCTCTTCACAATCATCTCTGATTCATTAACAAGGAAAAGTCTGCCATCTTCTGGCTGATAGTCGGCCATCTTCTTGGCTCTTTGGTTTCAAAATGCATGTTACACTTTGGTCCCACAACATAAAATGTCTTTGCATTGAAATTATATTTAGCCTATACCCTTTTAAATGTAACTTAAAGGGTTAGTTCACCCAAAAATTAAAAGTATCCCATGATTTACTCACCCTTAGGCCATCCTAGGTGTATATGACTCCTTTCAGATGAACACAATTGATCCTTCACAAACAGTTTGATTGACAGGCGATCTGACCAATCATAAGAATCCGAATCCACCATTTTTCCGGGAGTTAGTAGATTAACGTTGGAGAACTTGATAAATTGTGTGTCCTCACGTCTTTTTTTTCACGTCTTTTTTTTTCACGTCTAATTATTAATAATTATTACAACCACTGGGCCAGTGTTATATATTTTGTTCAGTTGAGTACTTACAATATCCCAAATGATTCCAACTATTTGTAAATTGTGAGAAATTCGCAATTTTAACCAAGGATTCGGGACGTGTGAGGGAGTCGCCTGTAGATGGCGTCATATCCGCGTCACCCTCGGTTTCCGGTTTTATTTTGTAGAAACCATGGAAACACCAAAGACTTTAATATATATATATACTTTATGTATATATATGTATATATATATATATATATATATATATATATATATATATACTTTAATATATTACATGCTTTATTAGACAAGGGAACATGTTTTGATACATTTATAGACAGAAAACTAATTATTGTAATATAGCTCAACACGTTTGGTCTTATTGTTTAAATCTAATTTTCTTGATTTTTTGTGAGTACCATGTTTTACCGAGTACCAAGTAACATTAGCTAAGAGCATAATCAGACGCAGCTTTATTTTTACTAACGGTAATACAGATGTTATGAATCCTGTTCGGTTGTCCTTCACTCACCTGCCACCAGATGTCGCCCTCCTATCTCACAGACTCTCTCAACCGCACTACACTTCCCATAAGCCCCTCGTGTTAATTATTTCCCAGCTGTAGCCAATCTGCCCCGCTATTTAAGTCTGTTCCGTTTCACTGTCTATTTGCGAAGTCTTGTTCATCTGTACAAAATCCGAGCACGTTATCCTTGTCTGGTTTACCTGTTTTCTGATTCTGCCTGTTTTTTGACGTTTATCTGCCTGCCTTCGACCTTCCGCCTGGACACTTACTACGAATCTGCCTGTTCCCCGTTGTTATTGTTTGCTGTTGTGTTGACCATTGCCTGTACGACTACGTTTTTGCATTAAAGCTGCATTTGGATCTCACTCGCTCGTCATTACAACAGAATTTTCTCCATCATACAATACGTTTTAAAATGAATTACATGTCGTTTATCAACACAAGCCATCCAGCATTTAATATGGATCTCTCTTACTGAAGTGTCTCACAGCAGCCGGCGAGCGAACGCTCAGAGTAACGTTATAACATCATCTTCAACACACTCAAATGTGTCTAATATGATAAACAGAGCTGCGTTTCCTCACACTCATGACCGGAAAAGCGGAAGTGGCGCCGGCGACTGTGTCATAATAAAAGTCCCGCTGCTCTCGTGTGTCGTTCGTCTCTCATTATCAATCGCTCGTTCAGCTCCACAACACTCACTCCTGCTCTGCTTCACACTACAGTAACGTTAATAATCGCATCCATGAACATGATTTCAGAGTCTTTTCCATGTGAAGACCACGTGTCCCAAGATTCCTCGCTCAAACTTGGCATCATCTACGCCTTTATTTTGAATAGGCGACCTCTAGTGGACGAAAAACTACATAGTGCACCTTTAAATTACCCAAATAGAAGCAAAAATATATTTAATTGAAAATAATCGTTCGGAATATTCTTCCTGTTGAGACAAAGACTACAGTCATCGATCAGAACAAACTTTAATACAATTCACATCACAGTCACTGTACAGCATTTATTCATAATTGCGGTTTTTATATATATATATATATATATAATTTATTTATATAGGAAGGAACGGGTGTGTTTAGGTTCCATATTTATTTACTGTATTGAAACAGTCTCGGGTGCTTGTGTGAGCTCAGCTCGGGTTTGCTATGACAGTCTCTGGCAGACGGCCGAGTTTTAACTGCTCTTGTCCAGATATTCAAGATTGGGGGCATCTAGACGCTGCTCCATGTCCTTGTTCTTGGTGAACTCTTTGAGCATGTCCATCACCTCGCCCGCGTACTCCTCAGGGGTCGGCAGAGCCTCTGACGAGAGGAGGAAGAGCGCGGTTAGAATTGTGTGCAGGCTCATTTTTGACCATACATGATCCTGGTCACAATAAACCACAGAAACAAAAAATATATTTCCAATGATCGATTTAATGCCCGACCACTGAACGTCTATTTTGTTTGTCTGTTCATACCTGTTGCCCAGTAGTAGATGTCCCAGTCGTTGCTGGGTTCGTTGATGATTCTGTCGTACTGCTTGAGCTGTAATTCACTCATTGTGTTCAGGTGCTGCTTCGCAAAAAGACTGGAAACAAACAAACAAACAAATTAGTATTGTGTATTATTTTGAACGTTCGAACAGAAATAACATGCATCATTTAGATACTATACATTTCGATTTTTTTGTATTTATATTTTCTGTTTTCACTAAACTCAAAGTTTTAGTAAATAAAACGCACCATTTACGAAAACATTCAGTGTTATTAATTATGAACACAAATATATTTGTTTCCTTTACTTTACTTTTAGTTTTATTTAGCCTAAAATAAGCACAAGCCCTGAATGTCTAACTAAAAAAAGAAAGAAAAATAAAGTTACTTGTTAATCGAATAAACATGGATTATTTTTCTAATTATTTTTTTCAGCAGCACTTGTGTTTTTATATTTCTTGATATTATGAATTAGCTTTTCTATTTTATATATATATATATATATATATATATATATATATATATATATATATATATTTATTTATTTATTGTTTTCGTTTTAATTCTTAGAAATTTCTTTCTGTACTTTGGTCGTTTTTTTTTACTTATTTCCAGTTAGTAATTTTAATTATTCAACTTATTTCAGTTAGTTGCCAAAGACAATATTTCTCATTTTTATTTCTGCTTTATTTCAATTAACAATAAATGTTCTTAAAGGTTTTAATGTAAGCTAACGATAATAACCCTGCGCTATAGCTCCCATATTTGTAAAAATAATAATAATAATAATAATAAAGAAATAATAAAGAAACCTTTGCATGTGTAGTATAAAAATTACAACCTTTGCAATGCCACTGAAAACCAAAATGATAGAAAAAGTGATCATATTCATATTGATTTTTTATATTTATATTTTCTGTTTTCACTAAAATCAAAGTTTTAGTAAAAGAACTCACTATTTACGAAAACATTCAGTGTTATTAATTATGAACACAAATATATTTGTTTCCTTTCCTTTACTTTTTGTTTTATTTAGCCTAAAATAAGCACAAACCCTGAATCTGAATGTCTAACTAAAAAAAGAAAGAAATCTAAAGTTACTTGTTAATCGAATAAACATGGATTATTTTTCTAATTATTATTTTTCAGCAGCACTTGTATTTTTATATTTCTTGATATTATGAATTAGCTTTTCTATATTTTATATTATATATATATATATATATATATATATATATATTTATTGTTTTCATTTTAATTCTTAGAAATTTCTTTCTGTAATTTGGTCGTTTTTACTTATTTCCAGTTAGTAATTTTAATTATTCAACTTATTTCAGTTAGTTGCCAAAGACAATATTTCTCATTTTTGTTTAGATTATTCATGTTTTTATTTCTGCTTTATTCCAATTAACAATAAATGTTCTTAAAGGTTTTAGTGTTCGGTAACGATAATAACCCTGCGCTATAGCTCCCATATTTGTAAAAAAAAAATAATAATAATAATAAATGAATAATCAAGAAACCTTTGCACGTTTAATATAAAAAAATTACAACCTTTGCAATGCCACTGAAAACCAAAATGATAGAAAGTGACCATATTCATATTGATTTTTTATATTTATATTTTCTGTTTTCACTAAAATCAAAGTTTTAGTAAAAAAAAACTCACTATTTACGAAAACATCGATCTGTAACGCGACGCATGCGTGTGGCGTTCACGTGAGAGCTGATGGCGTGAACACGTTTTAGATATTATGTAAATAAAGTGGGAAATTATGTTTTTTTTAATGGCATACCTTCATAATATTAAGGTTGATCCACATGAACTGTTTTAAATATGTTTTAGTATCTTTCTGGACATTGAAAGTGTTCATTATCTTGCTGTCAATAGAGACTCACTGAACCATCGGATTTCATCAAAAATGTCTTCATTTGTGTTCTGAAGATGAACGAAGATCTTATGGGTGTAGAACCACATGAGGAATTAATGACTGAATGTTCATTTCTGAGTGAACGAACACTTTAATACTAGGATTTTACTCTTTTCTTTACTTTGCTCCGCCCACAAACCCCATCATCGCCGGCCGTTCACCTCAAATGGTCTATATATAAAAATATATAAGTTTACAGAGGTTTCCCAAATTAATAAAAAAAAAAGCTAAACACACCTGATGCACATTTTCTAGAATTAGAGTTAAAAAATTCCTTGCTGTATTTTTGTGTAGTTAACGAAGAGAAGCAACAGCGCCATCTTGCGCCGACGAACGTGACTTGAACCTGACGTCGTTCCCGACTCGTAAACACGAACTTCCCAAAAGGATTTGAACACGCCGACAGTCAATATGCTTTCCCTGTCAGAACACGTTTGGCTCTGTCGAGTGTGTGACGGTCATACAGACCTCAGAAGGATGCAGTTCTCCAGCATGCCTCTCTTCCGGCTCTCGTACAGGAGTCTCTTCCTCTTGATCTCCAGGGATTCGCCCGTCTTCTCCTGCCACGGCGGCAGCGGGATCTCAATGTCGGTTGGTTCTGGCGCATCACCTCGGTAACCTCGAGAAATCGCCGTGCCGACAGCCGGACGCAGCGACGCTCGGCAAACCGAACCGACAACCTGAGAACACATCAAAATCACACACTGTTGAAAAACTCCTCCGCCCCTGGCAACAAAACTACTTTATATGGCTGATTTATCTGACATAATAATAATAAAAAACATCATTCCATGTACGTTTTATATTAAATACGCAATTATGAATGCCAATTAATAACGACAGAGTAATTAACATACTGAAAAAAAGGTTTTGGCATCATTACAGTGTTTTGTTACAAGACATAATATATATATATATATATATATATATATATATATATATATATATATATATATATATTTATTTATTTATTTATTTATTTATTTATTAAATAATATTATTATATAAAAAACATCATTCCATGTACGTTTTATATTAAATACGCAATTATTAATGCCAATTAATAACGTCAGAGTAATTAACATACTGAAAAAAAGGTTTTGGCATCATTACAGTGTTTTGTTACAAGACATCATGTTTATATATATATATATATATATATATATATATTTTTTTATTTTTTTATTTATTAAATAATATTATTATATATTAATATATTTTACATCACATCACATATCATCACATATATATTTTAGTAAAAATAAATAATATATGTACAAAAATACAATATTATTATGGCTTTATATTTGGCATGACAGGATTTTATATAGTAGCTTGTATGATCCAGTTATTTTAGTATCATTAAGATAATAGTATTGTCTCATCTCATCTCATCTTCCACCGCTTATCCGGGGCCGGGTCGCGGGGGCAGCAGTCTGAGCAGAGACTCCCAGACTTCCCTCTCCCCAGACACTTCCTCCAGCTCTTCCGGGGGGACACCGAGGCGTTCCCAGGCCAGCCGAGAGACATAGTCTCTCCAGCGTGTCCTAGGTCTTCCCCGGGGCCTTCTCCCGGTGGGACATGCCCGGAACACCTCCCTAGGGAGGCGTCCAGGAGGCATCCGAAACAGATGCCCGAGCCACCTCAGCTGACTCCTCTCGATGTGAAGGAGCAACGGATCTACTTTGAGCTCCTCCCGAGTGACCGAGCTCCTCACCCTATCCCTAAGGGAGCGCCCTGCCACCCTGCGGAGAAAGCTCATTTCGGCCGCCTGTATCCGGGATCTCATTCTTTCGGTCATGACCCAAAGCTCATGACCATAGGTGAGAGTAGGAACGTAGATTGACCGGTAAATCGAGAGCTTCGCCTTGCAGCTCAGCTCCTTCTTAACCACGACAGACCGGTACATCGACCGCATTACTGCAGAAGCTGCACCGATCCGTCTGTCAACCTCACGCTCCTTCCTTCCCTCACTCGTGAACAAAACCCCAAGATACTTGAACTCCTCCACTTGAGGCAGGAGCTCTCCACCAACCTGAAGAGGACAAGCCACCCTTTTCCGACTGAGAACCATGGTCTCAGACTTGGAGGTGCTGATCCACATCCCAGCCGCCTCACACTCGGCTGCAAACCGTCCCAATGCACACTGGAGGTCCTGGCCCGATGGAGCCAACAGGACCACATCATCCGCAAAAAGCAGGGATGAGATCCTGTGGTCCCCAAACCAGACTCCCTCCGGCCCCTGACTGCGCCTAGAAATCCTGTCCATAAAAATTATGAACAGGACCGGTGATAAAGGGCAGCCCTGCCGGAGTCCAACATGCACTGGGAACAGGTCTGACTTACTGCCGGCAATGCGAACCAAGCTCCTGCTCCGGTCATACAGGGACCGGACAGCCCTTAGCAAAGGGCCCCGGACTCCATACTCCCGGAGCACCCCCCACAGGGTGCCACGAGGGACACGGTCGAATGCCTTCTCCAGATCCACAAAACACATGTGGACTGGTTGGGCAAACTCCCATAAACCCTCCAGCACCCTAGAGAGGGTATAGAGCTGGTCCAGTGTTCCACGACCGGGACGAAAACCGCATTGTTCCTCCTGAATCTGAGGTTCGACTATCAGCCTTATTCTCCTCTCCAGTACCCTGGCATAGACTTTCCCGGGGAGGCTGAGGAGTGTGATCCCTCTGTAGTTGGAACACACCCTCCGGTCCCCCTTCTTAAAAAGAGGGACCACCACCCCAGTCTGCCAGTCCAGAGGCACTGTCCCCAACCGCCATGCGATGCTGCAGAGGCGTGTCAGCCAAGACAGCCCCACAACATCCAGAGACTTGAGGTACTCAGGGCGTATCTCATCCACCCCCGCTGCCTTGCCACCAAGGAGCTTTCCAACTACCTCAGTGACCTCAGCTTGGGTGATGGGTGAGCTCACCTCTGAGTCCTCGGCCTCTGCTTCCTCAGTGGAAGACGTGTCGGTGGGATTGAGGAGATCCCCAAAGTATTCCTTCCACCGCCCAACGATGTCCCCAGTTGAAGTCAGCAGATTCCCACCCCCACTGTAAACAGTGTTGGCAGGGCACTGCTTCCCCCTCCTGAGGCGCCGGACGGTTTGCCAGAATTTCTTCGGGGCCGACCGATAATCCTTCTCCATGGTCTCACCGAACTCCTCCCAGACCCGAGTTTTTGCCTCCACAACTACCCGGGCTGCAGTCCGCTTGGCCTGCCGGTACCCGTCAGCTGCCTCAGGAGTCCCCCGAGCCAACCAGGCTCGATAGGCCTCCTTCTTCAGCTTGACGGCATCCCTTACATCCGGTGTCCACCACCGGGTTCGGGGATTGCCGCCACGACAGGCACCGGAGACTTTACGGCCACAGCTTCGAGCGGCCGCGTCGACAATGGAGGTAGAGAACATGGTCCACTCGGACTCAATGTCTCCAGCCTCCCTCGGTATCTGGTTGAAGCTCTGCCGGAGGTGCGAGTTGAAGATCTTTCTGACAGGGGACTCGGCCAAACGTTCCCAGCAGACCCTCACAGTACGTTTGGGTCTGCCGAGTCTGTCCAGCTTCCTCCCCTGCCATCTGATCCAACTCACCACCAGGTGGTGATCAGTTGACAGCTCCGCCCCTCTCTTCACCCGAGTGTCCAAGACATACGGCCGGAGATCAGATGAAACAACTACAAAGTCGATCATCGACCTCCGCCCTAGGGTGTCCTGGTGCCACGTGTAATGGTGGACACCCTTATGCTTGAACATGGTGTTCGTTATGGACAAACTGTGGCTAGCACAGAAGTCCAATAACAGAACACCACTCTGGTTCAGATCAGGGGGGCCGTTCCTCCCAATCACGCCCCTCCAGGTATCACTGTCGCTGCCCACGTGAGCGTTGAAGTCCCCCAGTAGAACGACAGAGTCCCCGTTCGGAGCACTTTCCAGCACCCCTCCCAGAGACTCCAAGAAGGCCAGGTACTCTGCACTGTCATTCGGCCCGTAAGCACAAACAACAGTGAGAGCCCTACCCCCGACCCGAAGGCGCAGTGACGCGACCCTCTCGTTCACCGGGGTAAACTCCAACACATGGCGGCTGAGCTGGGGGGCTATGAGAAAGCCCACACCAGCCCGCCGTCTTCCACCGCAGGCAACTCCAGAGTAGCGGAGAGTCCAGTCTCTCTCAAGGAGTTGGGTTCCAGAGCCCAAGCTGTGCGTGGAGGTGAGCCCGACTATCTCTAGTCGGTATCTCTCGACCTCCCGCACAAGCTCAGGCTCCTTCCCCGCCAGCGAGATGACGTTCCATGTCCCTAAAGCCAGATTCCGTGTCCGGGGATTGGGTCGCCGAGGCCCCTGCCTTCGGCCGCCGCCCAATCCACAATGCACCGGCCCCATATGGTTCCTCCCGCAGGTGGTGGGCCCACGGGAGGTCGGCCCCACGTCGCTCATTCGGGCTGAGCCCGGCCGGGCCCCGTGGGGAAAGACCCGGCCACCAGGCGCTCGCCTACGAGCCCCAACCCCAGGCCTGGCTCCAGGGTGGGGCCCCGGTTGCGCCATACCGGGCGACGTAACGGCCTTTGTTTTTTTGTGATCCATATGGGGTTTTGAACTGCTCTTTGTCTGGCCCATCACCTAGGACCTGTTTGCCTTGGGAAACCCTACCAGGGGCATATAGCCCCCGACAACATAGCTCCTAGGCTCATTCAGGCACTCAAACCCCTCCACCACGATAAGGTGGCAGTTCACTGGAGGAGTAATAGTATTGTATAGTTTGTATTTATTATTTATTTTTAGCTAAAGGTTTAGTAATTTAAGTTTTTCTGTAATTTATATTATTTGTCAATTTTGGTCATTTTAATACATCATATTAAACAATAAAAAAATGAAATAAAACATATATATTTTATTATATATATATATATATATATATATATATATATATACATACACATACATACATACATATATTTATATATACACACACACACATATATATATACATATATATATATATATACACATATACATACACACACATATATATACACATATATATATATATATATATATACACATATTTACACACATATATACACACATATATATACACATATATATATACACACATATATACACATACATACATATATGTGTGTGTGTGTGTGTATGTATAATTATTTTATTTTTTATTTATTTATTTTTTTAAGTAGGCTAACGTTTATTTTATTTCTAGTTAAGAAGCGATTTTTTTTATGGTTTTAATTAATTATTAAACTATAATAACCCTGGAAATATAAACAAGAAAAACGTCCAATATAATGAGCAAAATGAAGTAGGCCTGCTTATCACGTAACATTTCTCAGGAAACCGTAAAAGTAGTTTCGACGTGAATGTCCTCGACTGTCCTTGCTCAAAACAAGACGACGGGATAAATATCCAACATTTTCCCAAATCGCTGCTTTATTTTGAGTATCATTAGCTGTATGATATTAGGCTGTGATGGAAAAGATGCTTTTGTTATATCACTTTAAACACATGAGGTCAAATGACATCTTTAAAACCTGTCGGCACATATGAATGCAAAGTAAACAAACATACCTTTCTTGCAATAGCTGCTGATAACATGTTATCGAGAAGTATCTTCAGCGCTGTGTGACACTGATCCGGCGCTTGGCTGACAATGTTTAATTTTGAAGGAGAGTTTATGCAACTGTTTCACAATCAGAGCAGGAAACGCGGTGCAGCGAGAGCGCCATGTTGGTAAGGTCAATATAATTTTCTTATTTGAATGTTGCTTCGAATAGTTCTTTGTTTTCTATGCCGTGTACACGTGATAAGTGTGTGTTTCAATCTTGAGTTTGTCCTTGATCGCTGAGCTGACTCGTGTAAGTTTAAAAAGCAAAACTTAATGAAAGCTAGTTTTTGTTTCATAGGGAGGGTATTTCAGTGAACACTTGTGAAAGCGGATGGACGTTTCAGCTTTATATAATTTTTTAAAGGGACAGTGTTATTAATTATGAACACAAATATATTCGTTTCCTTTCCTTTATGTTTTATTTAGCCCAAAATAAGCACAAACACTGAATCTGAATGTCTAACTAAAAAAAGAAAGAAAAATAAAGTTACTAATGTTAATAGTTAAGTTCAAATAAACATGCATTTTTTATTTTATTTTTTTTTTCAGCAGCACCTGTGTTTTTATATTTCTTGATATTATGAATTAGCTTTTCTTAATATATATTGTTTTCATTTTAATTCTTAGAAATTTCTTTCTGTACTTTGGTCGTTTTTACTTATTTCCAGTTAGTAATTTTAATTATTCAACTTATTTCAGTTAGTTGCCAAAGACAATATTTCTCATTTTTGTTTAGTTTATTCATGTTTTTATTTCTGCTTTATTTCAATTAACAATAAATGTTCTTAAAG
Source organism: Zacco platypus (assembly GCA_038088235.1). Lineage (NCBI taxonomy): Eukaryota > Metazoa > Chordata > Actinopteri > Cypriniformes > Xenocyprididae > Zacco > Zacco platypus. The sequence continues at coordinate 42,848,170 of CM076085.1, read as the reverse complement.
GTTTTAGTGTTAGCTAACGATAATAACTCTGCGCTATAGCTCCCATATTTGTAAAAATAATAATAATAATAATAATAATAATAAATGAAGAAACCTTTGCACGTTTAATATAAAAAAATTACAACCTTTGCAATGCCACTGAAAACCAAAATAATAGAAAAAGTGATCAGGTTAAAAAAAATAAATAAAGGTAAGCAAATAATGACAACGTCCTTTTTTGTACAAACAAACATGTTCACGAACTTCAAATATCGCGATTCACTCTACGGTAGTTTTCGCGGCGAATCTTTTTTTTTTCGAATCAGTGGTTCGGACCGTATCAAACTGCCAAAGTCACGTGATTTCAGTAAACGAGGCTTCGTTACGTCACAACTGTTTCGAAACGTTCGCCGCGATGATCTCCGTGAACCAATGAATCATGCGGATTCACTGAGATCGCCCCCCAGCGGCGAACCATTGAACAATAAAACGTTTTACCTGATCTCCGATCCATTTATACGTTTTTAGATGTTTTAATAAGACGTTAGTATAATTAAGAGGAAGTTTAGCGGAGCAAAGAACACATATCACACTTGATATTTAATATTTAAATTAAGATATTTAATCTTTAGATCATTCGTTCATTGCGTGACTATGGAAGCCCGTTTCCGCCACTGTTGAGAAAAAAAAAAATTCCGTAAGTCATAATAATGAGAAACTTTCTCATAATAATGACTTAGTATCTCATAATAATGAGAAACTTTCTCATAATAATGACTTAGTATCTCATAATAATGAGAAACTTTTCTCATAATAATGACTTAGTATCTCATAATAACGACTTAGCATCTCATAATAATGACTTAGTATCTCATAATAATGAGAAACTTTTCTCATAATAATGACTTAGTATCTCATAATAACGACTTAGCATCTCATAATAATGACTTAGTATCTCATAATAATGAGAAACTTTTCTCATAATAATGACTTAGTATCTCATAATAACGACTTAGCATCTCATAATAATGACTTAGCATCTCATAATAATGACTTAGTATCTCATAATAATGAGAAACTTTTCTCATAATAATGACTTAGTATCTCATAATAACGACTTAGCATCTCATAATAATGACTTAGTATCTCATAATAATGAGAAACTTTTCTCATAATAATGACTTAGTATCTCATAATAACGACTTAGCATCTCATAATAATGACTTAGCATCTCATAATAATGACTTAGTATCTCATAAAAATAATGAATTAGCATTTTTAACTTAATCAAAAAAAAATTTTTTATTTTTTTTAAGAAACTTTCTCATAATAATGACTTAACATCTCATAATAATGACTTAGTATATTTAACTTAATAAAAAAAAACTTTTTTAATTTTTTTATTTTTTTTATTAAGTTGCTAAGTCATTATTATGAGAAAGTTTCTAAAAAAAAATTAAAAAAAATTTTTTTTTGATTAAGTTAAAGACGTTAAGTCATTATTATGAGATGCTAAGTCATTATTATGAGATGCTAAGTCATTATTATGAGATGTTAAGTCATTATTATGAGATGTTAAGTCATTATTATGAGATACTAAGTCATTATTATGAGATGTTAAGTCATTATTATGAGATGTTAAGTCATTATTATGAGATGTTAAGTCATTATTATGAGATACTAAGTCATTATTATGAGATACTAAGTCATTATTATGAGATACTAAGTCATTATTATGAGATGTTAAGTCATTATTATGAGATACTAAGTCATTATTATGAGATGTTAAGTCATTATTATGAGATACTAAGTCATTATTATGAGATACTAAGTCATTATTATGAGATACTAAGTCATTATTATGAGATGTTAAGTCATTATTATGAGATACTAAGTCATTATTATGAGATACTAAGTCATTATTATGAGATACTAAATCATTATTATGAGATGCTAAGTCATTATTATGAGAAAGTTTCTCATTATTATGACTTACGGAATATTTTTTGTTCTCAACAGTGGCGGGAACGGGCTTCCATACGTGACAGATTTTACTTGCAATAAAACATTTGTAATAGGTTTATAAAAGGTGTTTTTATGCACGTGTGGCCTGAGTTTTTGTTGCGTTTACAGTTTTGTCCAGCAGGGGTCAGCGGCGTGTGGCGTTTCGAACGATTCGAAACAACGAATCACTTTGCGAAGCAATTGATTCAATTGAGTCGAATCTTCAAAAAGATTCGGTTGGGAATCGTCCCTTCTTAGATTCCATCAATATTTTGATAACACGAGTTCAGTTTGAAATGAAATTACCCGTACATCAGACACATTTCAATCTTTATTTAACAAAAAAAAATAAACAAAATGCTATTATACAGTCATCATCATAAGCTTCTTCACATGTGGTCTAACACACGCCTCTTTCATTAGGATCAAGTCTTTGAAAATATGAGGCCGAGCGGGATTTTCCTCCTCATTTCTCCAGCGGTGCATAATTCAACAACTTCTCAATGAGATCCACGTGGGCCAGAAGCATCCGGCGACAGCAGTACCTCTTGAGACCCAGAGCATCGAGAGCGTCGCTGCGAAAAAGAGCAAAGAGTGAGATTCGGTTCAGCGCCGCCGTTAGACAGGCTCAGATATGGGAAGGCCATGAACACACCCCTCTGTGTACTCCGCTTGAAGAAGACCTAAATACGCCTCCCATTTGTTCCCGACAATTTTCCCACAAGTGAAGCAGCGAACAGGGATGATCATGGTGAAGGACGAGAGGCCTGAGAGGAAAGAGAGTTCATTAGAAAACACAGACAGGGTTTGGGGTAGATCACGGTTCATTTCAGTCGTCTGGAATCCTGTTTCTGCCACACAAGGGAAAAATTCACGCTTTTATTTACAAATCATGAGTCACAAGTCAAAACGACGACATACCAAGTCACATTCGTGAGACGAAAAGTCAAAACTATGACATACTACATTGAAATCTTACTTTAAAAGCCATAATTTTTATTTTTTTATCTGAAAATTTGGACTTTTTAACTTCATAATTATAATTTAACATGTCTTAAAACTTAAAAATAATACTTGCGTTGAAATCCTGACATATGAAGTTGAAATCTTACTTTAAAAGCCATAATTTTGAATTTTTATCTCAAAATTTTGAGTTTTTAACCTCATAATTATAATTTAAGATGTCTTAAAACTTAAATACAATACTTACAATGAAAACCTGACATAATTTTGACTTTTTATCTTCATAATTTAATAATCTAACCCTAACCCATGTCTTAAAACTTAAATATAACACTTACGTTGAAATCCTGACATATTAAGTTGAAATCCTACTTTAAAAGCCATAATTTTGATTTTTTTATCTGAAAATTTAGACTTTTTAACTTCATAACTATAATTTAACATGTCTTTAAACTTAAATATAACACTTACGTTGAAATCCTGACATACTAAGTTGAAATCTTACTTTAAAAGCCATAATTTTGAATTTTTATCCTCATAATTATAATTTAACATGTCTTAAAACTTAAATATAATACTTAAGTCGAAATCCTGACATACTAAGTTGAAATCTTACTTTAAAAGCCATAATTTTGAATTTTTAACCTCATAATTATATTTTAACATGTCTTAAAACTTAAATATAATACTTACAATGAAAACCTGACATAATTGTGATTTTTTTCTCAGAATTTTGACTTTTTATCCTCATAATTTAACAATCTAACCCTAAGCCATGTCTTAAAACTTAAATATAATACTTAGGTCGAAATCCTGACATACGAAGTTGAAATCTTACATTAAAAGCCATAATTTTGAATTTTTATCCTCATGATTATAATTTAAGATGTCATAATTATGACTTTTTGTCATAATTGCCACTTTCTCTCAATATCAACTGTCAATTTATTTAATTTGCACTTAATTATATGTCTATATGTACATATAAAATGTTTATATGCTGTTGCTAATAGCGTTTAATGAAAAAATAATAGCGGGATTCAGCTCGAGATCATTTCCTTAGGTAAAACCCCACAACTAATCTTTAACAATTATTTTCTGCTATAATTATTATATATATCAGATGAAAAAGTAAGAAATATTACCAAAACAATCTCGCACGATACACACGCTCCTCTTGCGCCGCTTAATACAAACGCATTTGAACTGCGTAATTTCCGCGTTGCGTTTGTCAACTACGTACGGGCGGAAACAAGAGTTATGAGAAGCGTTCCGATCATTCTCCAATAATTAGTATCAACAAATCTCTAAAATAACACAGATGAAAGTATAAGAATTATGTAGATCCGATATAAAAAAATATATAATAATATAAGACCCTCAAATATGATCAATATGATAAAAAACAGTTAGTAGCAGGAGTAATAGAAGTAGTTTACAGTTAAAACTAGGGCTGTCACAGACTGTGATGACGCGTTTTAACGGTCATCAATATCGTAAATCTTGCAACGTTTTTTATATTTTCATTTTTTTTAATAATTTATGTACATTTATAACATTATATTTAGTATTATATTACCTTTGCATCAAAATACAAAAAAATAGTTAACGCTGTTGTGATGATACCACGTGTTTGACGGTAAAGTGACATATACGCTCTCTGTTTTTTTCCTCTTTTTTGAAAGTTATGAAAGCACAACTGTGAAGTTTTTCTTTTGTTAAAATGGAAACACAAAAAATATATTTAATCAGGTCTCTCATTCACCGCTATTAAAGTTAACCCAACTATGACGTTTCTGAGAAACCCGGAAATATGAAACGCGTTATTTCATAACTTTAGAAAGTAGATGAATCACTAATAATGTAAAATTCAATAAATTCTAACTTTATTTGAAAATCAAAACGTTTTTGTCACATTGCAGCAGTGTCAAAATCATCCATAAAGTCCCTTCATATCATCTTTTCACTTTGATTATTGATTCTTAACCCTTTGTAACTTTGCATCACCTTTGTATGTTGTTTTGTTTTCTTTTTTTACCAGTGATAGATGCATCTAAATCGGCAAATTTAGTAATTCCTTGTTAAAAGTTACTGCTAAATGTAGTAAATACAAGAAAAACAGAAAAGAAATCAGTCACAAGTACAAATCGTCTGAATTCTGCCTTCAAAAACCAACAAAAATAACTAACGGTTAAAAAAAAACCCACACTGAGTCTGGGAAAATATAGTTCATTGTCCTTTAATAAGGTCATCAAGTCACAAGGGAGCCATCTTGTTTTATTTCACACGAGGAACAGCAGAAAGGCAGCAGGCGAGGGTGCGTGTAAAATAAATACATATGGCAGGAGGAAAGGGACACATTTCATTTGAACCAACAAATAAAATCATAATCATTCATCATCACCACCAAGACAACCGCCACGTTGCCACACCATCATCATCATCATCAGTATCACAACTAATAAATGGTCTTCATCTTTTAAATACAGAGTTCTATTTCAATTATTGCATTATATACGCACTTTAAAGACACTGTAATTTTCTGTTACAGTATGTCGTGTGACGTGTGAGTGTATATTGTTCGTGTCTGCATGCATTTAGGGATTGTTTTTGTCGTATAGAGCGCTTTAGTGTAGGCTAACTGTGAAATTGAAGCTGTTGGTCATAATCTAAGTTGCATCTATATTGCATCACACATCTATTTCCATTGGCCCACTTCAGAAAATCGTCAACATCGTTCAAACAAAACAAAAAAAACGATGAAGATGAGGTGATGACAAATACAGAACACAGATCGTTTTTGAAATAAATTTACTATCTACACCTTCTCTCATCAATACAGGCCTAACTGCAATAGATGTCAGAGCCATGTATTTGTACATATGGATTGTGCATTAGTAATATAAATAGCATTTAATTTCCCTAAATGACTAACTCCAGAAAACTGCTGTGTTGTTAAACTTGAGTCATGCATGTTAATATTGTCTTATCTTACAATTGGCAGTTATAGGTTTAAGACCAGTTTGGAAAAACTAAACAAACAAAAAAATATTTGGATAATTGTATTCACATCAACATGATGGCATGAATGATGATATGTGAGCATTAAAGAAGCATAGTGACTAGGATGAAAGCTGAGGTGTAGATTTAGGGGTGTAATGGTACATGTATTCATCTCGAATCGTCACGGTTGATGAATACTGTCAGTCATAGCCGATTCACACTCCAGTCCAGAAGGGGGCGCACATGGTAATGCAACGCTGTTTGCTAACCACCACAACAGGAAAAGGAGCAGAAGAAGAAGAACGGACTGTGTGTAAATAAATATGTTTACGTGTAATTTCTCAACCCTTTCATGTTGAAGTGACGCCAGATAACTTGACATTAAGCGAATTTTACCAGGGGAAACCCGCCAAAAATGCAGATTTTACTCCCCGGAGCGATTTGTCTAGTTTTGGGATACTTTCGAGTAGCAATTGGGCGGGTTTTGTTTGTGAAAACCTGGCAACTCTATCTCGCGTAGCATTACATTTACCTCAGGCAAGTCATTTAGTGTCCGCAGCATGTTAGTTCACTAAACATATGTATGTTTAAATACATTTATCATGGAAACAAGTTATTAATATTAAATTATTATTTGGCTGTTGATTATTAAATCTAAAACTGAATAACAACTGAATTTAATAGTTCAGGCTTAAGTTGTTAAGAAAATGTTCATTACAGTTGAATATGTTTAAAGAGAGAGACACAATTTGTTCAATAAACGACTGTTTCATTAAAAAAAAGAAGCAATTTTATGTTTAGTTTTCTCCCCCTACTCCAATCCAGAAGGGGGCGCACATGGTAATGCAACGCTGTTTGCTAACCACCACAACAGGAAAAAGAGCAGAAGAAGAAGAACGGACTGTGTATAAATAGATATGTTTACGTGTAATTTCTCAACCAGGCTACTTTAACACTTTCATGTTGAAGTGACGCCAGATAACGTGACATTAGGCGAATTTTACCAGGGGAAACCCGCCAAAAATGCAGGTTTTACTCCCCGGAGCGATTTGTCTAGTTTTGGGATACTTTCGAGAAGCAACTGGGCGGGTTTTGTTTGTGAAAACCTGGCAACTCTATCTCACGTAGCATTACATTTACCTCAGGCAAGTCATTTAGTGTCCGCAGCATGTTAGTTCACTAAACATATGTATGTTTAAATACATTTGTCATGGAAACAAGTTATGGTGTAAATGTATTGGAGAAGAAAAATTGAAAAAAAAAAATCTTTTTTTATTATTATTATTTGGGTGTTCATTGTTAAATCTAAAACTGAATAACAACTGAATTTAATAGTTCAGGCTTAAGTCGTTAAGAAAATGTTCATTACAATTGAATATATTTAAAGAGAGAGACACAATTTGTTCAATAAACGACTATCTCGCGTAGCATTACATTTACCTCAGGCAAGTCATTTAGTGTCCGCAGCATGTTAGTTCACTAAACATATATATGTTTAAATACATTTGTCATGGAAACAAGTTATGAGAGTAATGGTGTAAATGTATTGGAGAAGAAAAATTGAAAAAAAAAAGATCTTTTTTATTATTATTATTTGGGTGTTGATTATTAAATCTAAAACTGATTAACAACTGAATTTAATAGTTTAGGCTCTGTTGTTAATAAAATGTTCATTACAATTGAATATATTTAAAGAGAGAGACACAATTTGATCAATAAACGACTGTTTCATAAAAAAATAAGCAATTTTATGTTGAGCTTTCTCCCCCTACTCCAATCCAGAAGGGGGCGCACATGGTAATGCAATGCTGTTTGCTAACCACCACAACAGGAAAAAGAGCAGAAGAAGAAGAACGGACTGTGTATAAATAAATATGTTTACGTGTAATTTCTCAACCAGGCTACTTTAACACTTTCATGTTGAAGTGACGCCAGATAACGTGACATTAAGCGAATTTTACCAGGGGAAACCCGCCAAAAATGCAGGTTTTACTCCCCGGAGCGATTCGGCCTACTCTGTGACTTCAATACGCACCGAACCGTCATGTTTGTGTACCGTTACACCCCTAGTGGATATCCATGGGCTACAACAATGCTGAATGTTACGTGAAAAAGTGTTTGGCCTAAATGCATCTCTAGCTTGCTTTAATGTCACCACAAGCGCTGAAATTAAAGTACAGCATAAAATTAAGACGCCTAGTGACTCCCCACCCCCCTTATATAAACTTTAATAGTCTGTGAATTAATGAACCCCGCCGTTTAACAACCAATCACAGGCCTCGGGTCAGTTTTTCTTGGCTAATAAGATTACGCCCACCAATACAGCTCCAAGAGCGATGACAGCTCCTCCAATCAGGAAAGGCTTCAAACTTTCTAAGGCTTCACAGCTACTTCCTGTGGACTCCGTCGCCTCCTGTTGGTTGGTGGCTCCATCTTCCGCTGGCTTCTCGGGTTCGGCGGGTTCGACGGAGACGGGGTCTGGCTTCGGCGGCGGGGCTGCCTCCTTCTTCTCTGCTTTGGAGGCAGACTTCGGCACTCCTTTAGCTTTTGCTTCCATGTGGGAGTGGGATCAAGGGGTCAAGGAATCCGGCAGGTTTTCTTGGGCTTTCTTTTGGGAATTCAATTAAAGAAGAGGGAGAGATTTAGATTTGAAATTTCTCATTGTACACTGCTGTTCAAATGTTTGGTAATGAAGTCTCTTCTGCTCACCAGGTCTGCTTTTATTTGACTAAAAATAAAGTTACAAAGTTAAAAATACAGTAATATTATTAAATATTATTTCACTTACTGGGTTGTCAAATTATAGTCTGTTACTGAATACAAATTGCATGAATAAAATTGTAGTTAATGATGTCATCTTTTACAGGTAATGTAATCTGATTACTTTTAGATTACTTTTAAAAAAAATTAAAAAGGTGATGCGACTTTTAATTTCGCAATTCTGAGATTATCTAATCTCAAAATTTGAGAAATAAAGAGAGTTGCGAGATAAAAAGTGTCAATTGTTTATTTTTTATTACGTGGCTTCCTTATTTATTTCACACGGATTTGAATAGGAATCTTGAATAGGAATATCCATAGTGATTTTAAATTATGACCACAAAAATGTAAAAATTTAACATAAAAACCAATTAAAATTAAACAAAAATGCTGTGTGGTCTATGACTTTTGCAAGTCTTTCTGAGCATATATAAGCAATATGCGGTTTTAGAAAGGAAACTTAATATAGTAGAATTAGTGAAAATCAATGAATTATGAATAACTGACTGCCATTTTGTGAATATTAGGTAACAATGTAATCAATAAAGAAGTATCTAGTCCGATTAGGAGTATTTTAAAACAATAACTTAATTTTTGGAATCAAATTTTATATTTGAATATATTTTAAAATGTCATTTATTCCTGTGATTTAAAGCTGAATGTTCAGCATCATCGCTCCATCTTCAGTGTCACGTTTGTTTCAGGATTCTTTGATGAACAGAAAGTTCGGAAAACAGCATCTATTTGAAACCGTAATCTTTTGTAGGATCATAAATGACTTTGCATCCGTGCATCCTTGCTGAATAAAAGTATTAATTTCTTTAAAAATAATATTACAGACCCCAAACTTTTAAATGGCAGTGTATATAAAAAGCAATATGCAGAGGAATAGCCAAAAAAGCCACATACTGGAAATATTAATTTCATAATATAACATAAAAATCCCATAACGGTCTTGTGTACTATATTCAAACTGGCCTGTCATGTTCAGTTATGTTATTTTTTAATGTCATCTCATATGTAAATGAAATTTAAGAGCTTTTTAACTGTTTCTAATGATGAATATAGTTGCATGGGCTGCTTTTATAATTAGTTTGCATTTTATTTTATTATTTATTAGACTGAACGATCATTATATGAAAAAAAACTTTCTTTTATCTCACATGGGTGTAAATAAACAGTAAATAATAATGACGTCATATTTTGGATTAACTACTAGTTTTATTTTTGCCGCCCAAACAGAATTACATCACATGCAACATTTGAATCTCTGACCTTGATATGGCAATGATAGTATATGCAGTGGCCTAAGGGCAGCGTCCATTAGTCGTTGCTTGCTTAAAAAGCATGTCTTTTGTGTGTAAAAGCTCTTGTTTATAGAGCATGTGAGACAAAAGTGACACGTAACATCAGTCCAGCATCATCACTGCACCCACCACACATATGAACAGTGAACATCAGAATGAGATGTGGGTAATATGCAGAAATTTCCCTGTGAATCTGTATGAGTCATTCAAGAGAGCGGAGCAATGCACATTAAAAATACATGAAAGGGTTCCGAAACTGACTAAGCCATGCAGAGAATGTATAACCTTGAAAAATGGTTTTATCGAGCATGTGATTTCTGTAGTGATGCAGTTACGATGGCTGCACAGGCCACAGCAGCGCATCACGTTCTCCCCCAGTTTTGATGGATATACATCTACTCCCTGAGATCACGATGGATGGAACGTACCTGCTTTATGTTGCCTTGTAATCCTTGCTCACCTTTTCCTCTTTTCAAAGAAGAAGGGTGGAGGGACGGAGAATGAGAAACCAAGAGATAGGCCTGAATCCGTCCTCAAGGAGAAGTAGTATCAAAGGAAATGGAGTGATGGAGGACACAGCAGCAAGAGGAGGAGGAGGAGGAGGAGGAGGAGGAGAGGCTCTGGGACGTACCACTCCATCTGTGAAAGCAGGGG